>JAENPR010002605.1:0-46101 GCA_018135685.1 Themeda triandra
CCGTACGCCATGGTTAAGCCATTTTGATACCTCTCACCTCTCCACCATAGAGTTTTCCATCACCCGAGAGCCCGAAGGGCCCTTAACCATGGCTCCACGGCGAAAAACTGCCACATTTGCACACACGACCATGCCGCCGCATGGTCGGTTCCAACGCGTCCTATGGCTCCCAAGACCGAGTCAAGCAAGCCCGTACGCCATGGTTAAGGCATTTTGACACCTCTGGTCTCTCTACCATAGCGTTTGTCGTCGCTCGAGAACCTGAACGGCCCTTAACCTCGGCTCCACGGGCCCCGTAAGCGCAATATTTGCACACACGACTTTCTTTGCCGCATGGCCGGTTCCTATGCGTCCTACGGCTCCTCGCACCAAGTCAAGCACGCCCATGCACCATGGTTAAGGCATTTTAACACCTTTGGCCTCTCCACCACGGCGTTTGTTACCGCCCGAGAACCCGAATGGGGCTTAACCATGGCTCCACTGGCTCTAGAACTCGGCATATTTGCACACACGACTATGCTACCGCACCGGCCAGCTTCCGCATGTCCTATAGCTCTCGACACTAGGTCAAGCACGACCGTATGCCATGGTTAAGGCGTTTTGGCGCCTCTGGCCTCACCACCACAATATTTGTCATCACCCGAGAGCCCGAACGGCCCTTAACTATAGCTCCACGACTCTAGAACATCCATAATTGCACACACGACTGTGCTGCCGCACAGCCGGATCCTGTGCATCCTACGGTTCTCGGCACCGGGTCAAGCACGCCCGTACGCCATCGTTAAGCCATTTTGATGCCTCTCACCTCTCCACCATAGAGTTTTCATCACCCGAGAGCCTCGAAGGGCCCTTAACCATAGCCCACGGCTGCAAAACCGCCATATTTGCACACACACGACCATGCCGCCGCACGGTCGGTTCCAACGCATCCTATGGCTCTCGACCGAGTCAAGCATGCCCGTACGCCATGGTTAAGGCATTTTGACACCTCGGCCTCTACCATAGCGTTTGCCATCGCTCGAGAGCCCGAACGGCCCTTAACCTTGGCTCCACGGCCCAGAACCGCCATATTTGCACACACGACCATCTGCTGCCGCGCACGGTCGGGCCTAACGCATCCTATGGCTCCTGGCACTGAGTCAAGCATGCCCGTACGCCATGGTTAAGGCATTTTGACACCTCTAGCCTCACCACCATAGTGTTTGTTGCCGCCCGAGAGCCCGAATGGCCCTTAACCATGGCTCCACGGCTCCAGAACTGCCATATTTGCACACACGAATATGCTAACAGACACAGTCGGTTCGTGCGTGTCCTACGGCTCTTGACACTAGGTCAAGCATGACCGTATGCCATGGTTAAGGCATTTTGATGCCTCGGCCTCACCACCACAATGTTTGTCATCACCCGAGAGCCTCGAAGGGCCCTTAACTATAGCTCCATGACTCTAGAACATCCATAATTGCACACATGACCGTGTTGCCGCAAGGTCGGATCCGTGCATCCTATGGCTCTCAAGACCGGTCAAGCACGCCCGTACGCCATGGTTAAGCCATTTTGATGCCTCTCACCTCTCCACCATAGAGTTTTCCATCACCCGAGAGCCTCCGAAGGGCCCTTAACCATGCCTCCACGGCTCCAAAACTGCCATATTTGTACACTCAACCATGCTACCGCACGGTCGGTTCCAACGCATTTTATGGCTCCCGGCTCTCGAGTCAAGCATGCCCGTACGCCATGGTTAAGGCATTTTGACACCTCGCCTCTCTACCATAGCGTTTGCCATCACTCGAGAGCCCGAACGGCACTTAACCTCGGCTCCACGGCTCCCAACCGCCATATTTGCACACACGACTTTGCTGCCGCACGGCCGGTTCCGCGCATCCTACGGCTCCTCGCACCAAGTCAAGCACGCCCATGCACTATGGTTAAGGCGTTTTGACACCGCCGCCTCCTCGACCACAGCATTTGTTGCCGCCCAAGAACCCGAATGGCCCTTAACCATGGCTCCACCGCTCTAGAACTGCCATATTTGCACACACGACTATGCTACCGCACGCCCGGTTCCTACGTGTCCTAGCTCTCGACACTAGGTCAAGCACGACCGTATGCCATGGTTAAGGCGTTTTGACACCTTGGCCCCACCACCACAATGTTTGTCATCACCCGAGAGCCCGAACGGCCCTTAACTATAGCTCCACGACTCGAACATCAATAATTGCACACACGACGTGCCGGCGCACGGCCGGATCCCGTGCATCCTACGCCTCTCGGCACCGGTTCAAGCACACCCGTACGCCATGGTTAAGCCATTTTGATGCCTCTCACCTCTCCACCATAGAGTTTTCCATCACCCGAGAGCCCGAAGGGCCCTTAACCATGGCTCCACGGCGTAAAACCGCCACATTTGCACACACGACCATGCCGCCGCATGGCCGTTCCAACGCGGGCCCCGTGGCTCCCGACCGAGTCAAGCAAGCCCGTACGCCATGGTTAAGGCATTTTGACACCTCGGGCCTCTCTACCATAGCATTTGTCATCGCCGAGAGCCTGAATGGCCCTTAACCTCGGCTCCACGGCTCCGAACCGCCATATTTGCACACACGACTTTGCTTTGCCGCACGGCCGGTTCCTATGCGTCCTATGGCTCCTCGCACCAAGTCAAGCACGCCCATGCACCATGGTTAAGGCATTTTAACACCTTTGGCCTCTCCACCACAGCGTTTATTACCGCCCGAGAACCCGAATGGCCCTTAACCATGGCTCCCACGGCTTTAGAACCGCCATATTTGCACACACGACTATGCTACCGCACGGCCGGTCCGCATGTCCTATAGCTCTCGACACTAGGTCAAGCATGACCGTATGCCATGGTTAAGGCGTTTTGACGCCTCTGTCCTCACCACCACAATATTTGTCATCACCCAAGAGCCCGAACGGCCCTTAACTATAGCTCTCCAGAACATCCATAATTGCACACACGACTGTGCTGCCGCACAGCCGGATCCTGTGCATCCTACGGCTCTCGGCACCGGGTCAAGAATGCCCGTACGCCATGGTTAAGCCATTTTGATGCCTCTCACCTCTCCACCATAGAGTTTTTCATCACCCGAGAGCCTGAAGGGCCCTTAACCACAGCTCCACGGCTGCAAAACTGCCATATTTGCACACACGACCATGCTGCCGCACGGTCGGTTCCAACGCATCCTATGGCTCTCGGCACTGAGTCAAGCATGCCCGTAGGCCATGGTTAAGGCATTTTGACACCTCTGGCCTCTCTACCATAGCGTTTGCCATCGCTCGAGAGCCTGAACGGCCCTTAACCTTGCCTCCACGGCTCCAGAACTGCCATATTTGCACACACGACCATGCTGCCGCACGGTCAGTTCCAACGCACAGAACTGCCATATTTGCACACACGACCATGCTGCCGCACGGTCAGTTCCAACGCATCCTATGGCTCCTGGCACTGAGTCAAGCATGCCCGTACGCCATGGTTAAGGCATTTTGACACCTCTACCCTCTCCACCACAGCGTTTGTTGCCGCCTGAGAACCTGAATGCCCTTAACCATGGCTCCACAGCTCTAGAACTGCCATATTTGCACACACGAATATGCTACCGCACAGCCGGTTCGTGCGTGTCTGACAGCTCTTGACACTAGGTCAAGCATGACCGTATGCCATGGTTAAGGCATTTTGATGCCTCCGGCCTCATCACCACAATGTTTGTCATCACCCGAGAGCACGAACGGCCCTTAACTACAGCTCCATGACTCCAAAACATCCATAATTGCACACACGGCGTGCTGCGCACGGTCGGATCCTCGTGCATCCTATGGCTCTCGGCACCGGGTCAAGCACGCCTGTACGCCATGGTTAAGCCATTTTGATGCCTCTCACCTCTCCACCATAGAGTTTTCCATAACCCGAGAGCCTGAAGGGCCCTTAACCATGGCTCCACGGCTCCAAAACCGCCATATTTGCACACTCGACCATGCTGCCGCACGGTCGGTTCCAACGCATTTTATGGCTCCCGGCTCGAGTCAAGCATGCCGTACGCCATGGTTAAGGCATTTTGACACCTCCGGCCTCTCTACCATAGCGTTTGCCGTCACTCGAGAGCCACGAACGGCACTTAACCTCGGCTCCACGGCTCCGAACCGCCATATTTGCACACACGACTTTTTGCCGCCGCACGGCCGGTTCCTGCGCATCCTACGGCTCCTCGCACCAAGTCAAGCACGCCCATGCACTATGGTTAAGGCGTTTTGACACCGCTGGCCTCTCGACCACAACATTTGTTGCCGCCCAAGAACCCGAATGGCCCTTAAGCTCCACCGCTCTAGAACCGCCATATTTGCACACACGACTATGCTACCGCACGCCCGGTTCCTACGTGTCCTACGGCTCTCGACATTAGGTCAAGCACGACCGTATGCCATGGTTAAGGCATTTTGACACCTCGGCCCCACCACCACAATGTTTGTCATCACCCGAGCCCGAACGGCCGTTAACTATAGTTCCACGACTCCGAACATCCATAATTGCACACACGATTGTCTTTGGCGCACGGCCGGATCCCGTGCATCCTACGGCTCTCGGCACCGGTTCAAGCACACCCGTACGCCATGGTTAAGCCATTTTGATGCCTCTCACCTCTCCACCATAGAGTTTTCCATCACCCGAGAGCCCGAAGGGCCCTTAACCATGGCTCCACGGCGGTAAAGCGCCACATTTGCGCACACGACCATGCTTTGCCGCATGGTCGGTTCCAACGCGTCCTATGGCTCCAAGATCGAGTCAAGCATGCCCGTACGCCATGGTTAAGGCATTTTGACACCTCAGGCCTCTCTACCATAGCGTTTGTCGTTGCTCGAGAGCCTGAATGGCCCTTAACCTCGGCTCCACGGCTCCAGAACTACCATATTTGCACACACGACTTTGCTGCCGCACGGCCGGTTCCTATGCGTCCTACGGCTCTTCGCACCAAGTCAAGCACGCCCATGCACCATGGTTAAGGCGTTTTAACACCTTTGGCCTCTCCACCACAGCGTTTATTACCGCCTGAGAACCCGAATGGCCCTTAACCATGGCTCCACAGCTCTAGAACTGCCATATTTGCACACACGACTATGATACCGCACAGCCAGTTCCTGCATGTCCTATAGCTCTCGACACTAGGTCAAGCACGACCGTATGCCATGGTTAAGGCATTTTGACGCCTCTGGCCTCACCACCACAATATTTGTCATCACCCGAGAGCCCGAACGGCCCTTAACTATAGCTCCACGACTCCAGAACATCCATAATTGCACACACGACTGTGCTGCCACGCAGCCGGATCCTGTGCATCCTACGGCTCTCGGCACCGGGTCAAGCACGCTCGTACGCCATGGTTAAGCCATTTTGATGCCTCTCACCTCTCCACCATAGAGTTTTCCATCACCCAAGAGCCCGAAGGGCCCTTAACCATGCCTCCACGGCTCCAAAACCGCCATATTTGCACACTCGACCATCTTTGCCGCACGGTCGGTTCCAACGCATTTTATGGCTCCGGCTCCGAGTCAAGCATGCCCGTACGCCATGGTTAAGGCATTTTGACACCTGGGCCTCTCTACCATAGCATTTGCCATCACTCGAGAGCCCGAACAGCACTTAACCTCGGCTCCACGGCTCAGGTAACCGCCATATTTGCACACACGACTTTGCCGCCGCACGGCCGGTTCCTGCGCATCCTACGGCTCCTCGCACCAAGTCAAGCACGCCCATGCACTATGGTTAAGGCGTTTCAACACCGCCGGCCTCTCGACCACGCATTTGTTGCCGCCCAAGAACCCGAATGGCCCTTAACCATGGCTCCACCGCTCTAGAACCGCCATATTTGCACACACGACTATGCTACCGCACGGCCCGGTTCCTACGTGTCCTACTGCTCTCGACACTAGGTCAAGCACGACCGTATGCCATGGTTAAGGCGTTTTGACACCTCTGGCCCCACCACCACAATGTTTGTCATCACCCGAGAGCCCGAACGGCCCTTAACTATAGCTCTATGACTCCGAACATCCATAATTGCACACACGACCGTCGTGCCGGTGCACGGCCGGATCCCGTGCATCCTACGGCTCTCGGCACCGGTTCAAGCACACCCGTACGCCATGGTTAAGCCATTTTGATGCCTCTCACCTCTCCACCATAGAGTTTTCCATCACCCGAGAGCCCGAAGGGCCCTTAACCATGGCTCCACGGCAAAAACGCCACATTTGCACACACGACCATGCTGCCGCATGGTCGGTTCCAACGCGTCCTATGGCTCTCGGACCGAGTCAAGCAAGCCCGTACGCCATGGTTAAGGCATTTTGACACCTCCGGCCTCTCTACCATAGCGTTTGTCGTCGCTCGAGAGCCCGAATGGCCCTTAACCTCCGCTCCACGGCTCGTAAGCGCCATATTTGCACACACACGACTTTCTTTGCCGCCGGCCGGTTCCTATGCGTCCTACGGCTCCTCACACCAAGTCGCACGCCCATGCACCATGGTTAAGGCATTTACACCTTTGGCCTCTCCACCACAGCGTTTATTACCGCCCGAGAACCCGAATGGCCCTTAACCATGGCTCCACGGCTCTAGAACCGCCATATTAGCACACACGACTATGCTACCGCACGGCCCGGTTCTGCATGTCCTATAGCTCTTGACACTAGGTCAAGCACGACCGTATGCCATGGTTAAGGCATTTTGACGCCTCGGCCTCACCACCACAATATTTGTCATCACCCGAGAGACCGAACGGCCCTTAACTATAGCTCCACGACTCCAGAACATCCATAATTGCACACGACGGCGTGCCGCGCACTGGCGGATCCTGTGCATCCTACGGCTCTCGGCACCGGGTCAAGCACGCCGTACGCCATGGTTAAGCCATTTTGATGCCTCTCACCTCTCCACCATAGAGTTGTTCATCACCCGAGAGCCGAAGGGCCCTTAACCACGCTCCACGTCCGCAAACCGCCATATTTGCACACACGACCATGCTGCCGCACGGTCGGTTCCAACGCATCCTATGGCTCTCGGCACCGAGTCAAGCATGCCCGTACGCCATGGTTAAGGCATTTTGACACCTCCGGCCTCTCTACCATAGCGTTTGCCATCGCTCGAGAGCCCGAACGGCCCTTAACCTTGGCTCCACGGCTCCGTAACCGCCATATTTGCACACACGACCATGCTGCCGCACGGTCGGTTCAATGCATCCTATGGCTCCGGCACCGAGCAAGCATGCCCGTACGCCATGGTTAAGGCATTTTGACACCTCTAGCCTCTCCACCACGGCGTTTGTTGCCGCTCGAGAACCCGAATGGCCCTTAACCATGGCTCCACGGCTCTAGAACCGCCATATTTGCACACATGACTATGCTACCGCACGGCGGTTCATACGTGTCCTACGCTCTCGACACTAGGTCAAGCACGACCGTATGCCATGGTTAAGGCATTTTGACACTTCCGGCCCCACCACCACAATGTTTGTCATCACCCGAGAGCCCGAACGGCCCTTAACTATAGCTCCACGACTCCAGAACATCCATAATTGCACACACGACGTGCGGCGCACGGCCGGATCCCGTGCATCCTACGACTCTCGGCACCGGTTCAAGCACACCCGTACGCCATGGTTAAGCCATTTTGATGCCTCTCACCTCTCCACCATAGAGTTTTCCATCACCCGAGAGCCCGAAGGGCCCTTAACCATGGCTCCACGTCGTAAAACTACCACATTTGCACACACGACCATGCCGCCGCATGGTCGGTTCCACGCGTCCTATGGCTCCCGGACCGAGTCAAGCAAGCCCGTACGCCATGGTTAAGGCATTTTGACACCTCTAGCCTCTCTACCATAGCATTTGTCGTCGCTCGAGAGCCGAACGGCCCTTAACCTCGGCTTCACGGCTCCGGCGCCATATTTGCACACACGACCTTCTTGCCGCCGCACGGCCGGTTCCTATGCGTCCTATGGCTCCTCGCACCAAGTCAAGCACGCCCATGCACCTTGGTTAAGGCGTTTTAACACCTTTGGCCTCTCCACCACGGTGTTTATTACCGCCCAAGAACCCGAATGGCCCTTAACCATGGCTCCGGCTCTAGAACCGCCATATTTGCACACACGACTATGCTACCGCACGGCCCAGTTCCTCGCATGTCCTATAGCTCTCGACACTAGGTCAAGCACGACCGTATGCCATGGTTAAGGCATTTTGACGCCCGGCCTCACCACCACAATATTTGTCATCACCTCGAGAGACCGAACGGCCCTTAACTATAGCTCCACGACTCCGTAACATCCATAATTGCACACACGACCGTGCCGCCGCACGCCTCGGATCCCGTGCATCCTACGGCTCTCGGCACCGGGTCAAGCACGCTCGTACGCCATGGTTAAGCCATTTTGATGCCTCTCACCTCTCCACCATAGAGTTGTTCATCACCCGAGAGCCCGAAGGGCCCTTAACCACGGCTCCACGTCGCAAAGCGCCATATTTGCACACACGACCATGCTGCCGCACGGTCGGTTCCAACGCATCCTATGGCTCTCGGCACCGAGTCAAGCATGCCCGTACGCCATGGTTAAGGCATTTTGACACCTCGGCCTCTCTACCATAGCGTTTGCCATCGCTCGAGAGCCGAACGGCCCTTAACCTTGGCTCCACGGCTCCGTAACCGCCATATTTGCACACACGACCATGCCGCGCACGGTCGGTTCAATGCATCCTATGGCTCCCGGCACCGAGCAAGCATGCCCGTACGCCATGGTTAAGGCATTTTGACACCTCTAGCCTCTCCACCACAGCGTTTGTTGCCGCTCGAGAACCCGAATGGCCCTTAACCATGGCTCCACGGCTCTAGAACCGCCATATTTGCACACATGACTATGCTACCGCACGGCCCGGTTCATACGTGTCCTACGGCTCTCGACACTAGGTCAAGCACGACCGTATGCCATGGTTAAGGCATTTTGACACCTCCGGCCCCACCACCACAATGTTTGTCATCACCCGAGAGCCCGAACGGCCCTTAACTATAGCTCCACGACTCCGTAACATCCATAATTGCACACACCGTGCCGGCACACGGCCGGATCCCCGTGCATCCTACGACTCTCGGCACCGGTTCAAGCACACCCGTACGCCATGGTTAAGCCATTTTGATGCCTCTCACCTCTCCACCATAGAGTTTTCCATCACCCGAGAGCCCGAAGGGCCCTTAACCATGGCTCCACGTCGTAAAACTACCACATTTGCACACACGACCATGCCGCCGCATGGTCGGTTCCAACGCGTCCTATGGCTCCCGACCGAGTCAAGCAAGCCCGTACGCCATGGTTAAGGCATTTTGACACCTCTAGCCTCTCTACCATAGCATTTGTCGTCGCTCGAGAGCCTGAACGGCCCTTAACCTCGGCTCCACGGCTCCGTAACCGCCATATTTGCACACACGACTTTGCCGCCGCACGGCCGGTTCCTATGCGTCCTATGGCTCCTCGCACCAAGTCAAGCACGCCCATGCACCTTGGTTAAGGCGTTTTAACACCTTTGGCCTCTCCACCACAGTGTTTATTACCGCCCAAGAACCCGAATGGCCCTTAACCATGGCTCCACAGCTCTAGAACCGCCATATTTGCACACACGACTATGCTACCGCACGGCCCAGTTCCGCATGTCCTATAGCTCTCGACACTAGGTCAAGCACGACCGTATGCCATGGTTAAGGCATTTTGACGCCTCCGGCCTCACCACCACAATATTTGTCATCACCCGAGAGCCCGAACGGCCCTTAACTATAGCTCCACGACTCCAGAACATCCATAATTGCACACACGGCGTGCTTTGCCATGCTCGGATCCCGTGCATCCTACGGCTCTCGGCACCGGGTCAAGCACGCCCGTACGCCATGGTTAAGCCATTTTGATGCCTCTCACCTCTCCACCATAGAGTTTTTCATCACCCGAGACCCGAAGGGCCCTTAACCACGCTCCACACCCGCAAAAGCGCCATATTTGCACACACGACCATCTTGTCGCACGGCCGGTTCCAACGCATCCTATGGCTCTCGGCACCGAGTCAAGCATGCCCGTACGCCATGGTTAAGGCATTTTGACACCTCCGGCCTCTCTACCATAGCGTTTGCCATCGCTCGAGAGCCCGAATGCCCCTTAACCTTGGCTCCACGGCTCCGAACCGCCATATTTGCACACACGACCATGCCGCCGCACGGTCGGTTCCAACGCATCCTATGGCTCCCGGCACCGAGTCAAGCATGCCCGTACGCCATGGTTAAGGCATTTTGACACCTCTAGCCTCTCCACCACAGCGTTTGTTGCCGCCCCGAGAACTTGAATGGCCCTTTACCATGGCTCCACAGCTCTAGAACCGCCATATTTGCACACACGAATATGCTACCGCACGCCCGGTTCGTGCGTGTCCTACAGCTCTTGACACTAGGTCAAGCATGACCGTATGCCATGGTTAAGGCATTTTGATGCCTCCGGCCGCACCACCACAATGTTTGTCATCACCCGAGAGCCCGAACGGCCCTTAACTACGGCTCCACGACTCGAACATCCATAATTGCACACACGACGTGTGTTGATACTAGATACGCACACGAAAGAATCAAAGAGAAATAATCCGCAAGCGCACGGATATCGGTGAGCACTTCACCCGGGAGATATTCCGAGTATCGTTATTTATTTATCCGCTAGGAGAAAACGTGCATCCGACTAACCCAAATCTATACTTAACCCCGAGCTACGAGACAAGGTAATGAGCGATATAGAGAGGACTACTACCACAGTCTTCTTCCAACCTATGGCAAGCTTTGCAACTACTACTCTATGGGAGCACCTAAGAAAAGACACCACAGAGGATGCTTAACCTAGCACTTTTGGACCTACCTTACCTACCGACGGAAGTGGATTACAAAGGTAACAAAGGGACCTCATCATCTCCCGCTACTACCACGGTTACGCGGATAGGGAGCATCTACGAGTGAACCTAGCCCAAGCACCACGCTTACGTTTATGAACGATTACTCTATTCCCAACCGGATGCGAATAAAGTAAACTCGTAAACCAAAGAGCAATAATAACAAGAACTTACTAGTATCGAAGTTGAATTGCAGAATAATCCTAGAACCAAGCCTCGGGTTAGGAGACTTGATCCCGCAGTACAACCGGAGAGGAGACACCGACATGCGGGCTTCCTCCAACTCTACCTCCACTCTATACTCTCTCTATCTATCTTGAATGCTAGGCTCTAGGGAGGAGATCCATTCAAGGGACCTCTCTCACTTGATTCTCTCTGGAAAATAATGAATTAGGGTTTCAAGGGATGCCTCCTCCGGGGGCCGGGGCCCCGCTTATATAGCCCCCTAGGATGCACCGCAGCCCTCGGATCAAACCGACCTAAACGGACGATTATTATTCATCCTCAAAGGCGGTGGAACAGGGATCCACGAGGCCGATTCGATTGGCCGAACCGGGTGAGTCGGGCGACCCAAGGGGGAGTCGGCCGACTCCCCACCTAGCCCGTTCGGGCTCCCGTTTGGTCCGAGCCTTCTCGAACCTTCCGACACAGAATTTTCACCGGTTCCCGATTATCTCTATGTAAACCCGACATGTGGGCCTTCCTTGGGTATTTTCAGCTGACACCCTGTAGAAACAGACATTCACCAAAACTCGTGGAATTCCATTAGTGTAAGCCCTATATCTAGATAGTAATTATATTTAGGTCCTTTTTCATGTCTAGTTGACGGTAAAAATTGGCACTTAACGACCGTCAACAACTCCCCCAAGCTTACCTTTTGCTCGTCTCTGAGCAAAGATAAACTCAGTGATGGATCAGGAGTTGCTACAATGCTTTCACGCCTCAAAAGTACACATGCATTCAAACAAGAACTCTCCTCCGGATTAGAGTGAACTATTCGACTCAAAACTTACTCATATTACCTTTCACCATGGGGCTTGTAGCCGTCACTTGGGTCTTGAGCGGTTGAAAGACAACGGTCAAGTCAAGCGCTATGTTTCTCGCTCTTTGATCAACTATTATTCCGGAGTTTTTGCAAGATTTTCAAATAAAACTCGAGTTTCCTTGTATGACTCTTTCAAGTCTCTCATTTGTGGTATTTCGGATCCTCTCCAAGGCATGTGTGTTGCGTATGCCTTCTCTCTTCTCTCGAGAATATGTGGTATTTGTGGAACTAAGGCATAGTGGAAAGTGCCTTCTCTCTCTCTCACCCTACTTCTAATAGGCTTATGTGGAGCTTATAGGTGGGGAGACACTCAAACTCACTTGCATATATTGCACGGTTAAACCATGGAACCAATAGGAACTAAAATAATAATAAAGTCATATGTGCATGTGAATGAGGAAATGGGATGAATAATAAGATGATAATGATAAGGAAATGATTATGAGGGGTGATCACTTGGTGAACATCTACTTCTACACTTGCTCCTTTGGGGATAACATGACTCCCTTTATTCGGAAACCTTGAAACTTCTTGAAAGGAAGGACTTGGCTACTCTTTCTTTCTTTCTTTCTTTCTCTTTTTTTCCTTTCTTCTTTTTTTTTTTTTTTTTTTCTCTCTCTCTTTTTTTTAGAGCAACCAATCCTCGAAAACGAAACTTTAGCAACGGGGAGTGTATAACTTGAAATGATAATGACGGAGCTTTTATGTAGGCAAATGGAATGGCGATGATTATTTCTAGATGTTCACTCCCGGGATAGGAGTAGAACCTTTTCTGGATGAAGTGAAATGAGTGGCGTATGTATTTTGTGGATGGATGGATGGATGGATGCATGCGTACTCCCGGGGTAGGAAGAAAAGATAAGCGCGTATCTCCCGGGTAGAGACAAGACAATATGTGGGGGAATGCGTACTCCCAAGGTAGGGAGCGAAGCATAGGTGCGTATCTCCGGGGTAGAGATAGCATAATATGTGGTGGATGTGGATCTATATGTGGGTGGTACTTCTTGGGACGAAGTAGCACGTAATGAATGTAGTATTTATAAAATGGGTGCATGCTTCGAGGACGAAGTAGCATAGATCAATGGATGGAGAGCACATAGTATTGACTTTAACCGCATGACCGGTTCCTTATGGGTCCACAAAGCATAACCACACTCGATGCCTATAAAGACTACACTCAAGCCTACAATATGATATATATAAATAGATGGGTTTTCCTAATCTAGCAAGCATGAATGTATGTTTGTGGTAGGAATTTTTAACTCTCGTCATACGGGAACTCATCATGCGAAATTTTAAGATTTTAAAGATAAACTCTCCGAGAACTCTAGCATCTCTAGGAACAAGATGGACATCAGCTCAAAACTTTCCCATATCATATCCTTCAACTACCTAGACTTAGATCAAGCATTCGCTACCCACAAGTTTCGGAGTTCGGAGTAAATCTCAAATCTAAACAAGTTGTGTCCAAAACTCAGGAGAGTGCAAGGTTGAAAACTAGGTACTTGAAAGGAATTACGGCAGAGCAACTATTCATCATTTCCATATAAGAGGTTATTCTGTAGGGTTCATTTTAGCAGGCAGATTTTTCACATACTCTCCTCTATTTTATTTTTACAAACTTAACAAATAGATAGATAGATAAGCTAGTGATACTTAGCTGGATACAAGGGGGTGCTCTCCCCCAAGCTGGATGTTCACGTAGTCCGTTGGTGTTGCCGACCGGCGGTGAAGGCGTACTTCCTCCTCCGGAGTGTCGGGGATAATGGTTGTAGAGACAAGATCGCGATCGTTGAAGACAAGACTCCGACAAGGGACGGGACGTCCTTACATCTGTTAGCTCTTCTTGATCCTTTAAGTTCGTCGGGCTCAAATAGACAACAAAGCTTGTGGAACTGATTTAAGTGTTAGTGATAAACCTCTAAGCCTTGGATGTCTCGAACTTCCTTAACTCATAAATCTTTTTAGCGGGATCTCAATATTTTTGCAAAATTTTTATTTATATTTTATGATATGCGTGCAGAGAAAAATGCAACTAACATGAAAACTTATTTTTATGCCACCACGGGGATATCTTTATGGGCTGTCGCACCACAAAATTATTCACATGGGGCTTAGCATTTTCTAGATGGAATACAAGGTAAAACTATTTTCTTTTCTAATGCAGATATAGCAAAGCAAAAATGCAACAAGAATTGATTATGCAAAAAGTAAATATGCTAAAGGAAAAACTTATGCAATGGGAAATATGGATAACTACCAAGTTACTTCCTTGGCAAGGGTTCGGTGTTTTTAAGTCCTCCGAATAGGACTTCTTGTCGTGTTCAATCCTTCGGTGCTTTATTTGATCTCAAAGGTAGAGACCTTGAGAACTGTACCTCTTGAGCTGATATCTCTTGAGGAAGGGGTCATCCATGTTCTCTCCTTCTCCAACGGTTTGAAGTGAACCTTTAATTGTGATGCTAGCAAGATCTTGTTTAGTGTGCATGTTGCGGGTTCGAACTTTATCACTGGAGCACCCCGGGATGAAGAGTAGATGCTTCTAGTGGGCCTCTCCCTTGACCTTGTGCTCTACTTATTGTTTCTTCTCTCGTAGAGGATTAGTGGACAACACATACCCGAAGGAATATACAAATAATAACAAGGGTAGAGATGTCATTAAGCTAAAGGTCATATTCTATGCTACGTAAAAGATTGGGTTGAAAATTTTAATTAGCATAGAACATTTACTCAACATTACTTCTTCTTTAAAGATTGATTTTACTTTGTCTTAAGTTTGATTTGTGTGTATGACATCTATAGAAAACAATCAAACTTATAGAGAGGTGTTAACGCCAGAATTTGGTCAAGAATATGACAGGTGGACCCGCAGGGAGCAGGGAGAGTAATTCGGCAAATGCGTATGCGGTCGGCTAATTTCCGTATATTCGGTAAACAATGAAGCGGTCGGTAACGGCTTCGTTTGAAGACGACAAAAGGGAAGATGAAGCTGACCAGAAAGGGAAGGAGTCGTGATAGTCAAGGACTCCGATTATGGATAGAGTTAGCGTGTCTGGTTTTTCCAATTTTGTTTAGATAGTTCGTAAGTGCTTAGGACTCATGTTCTGTCCAGGGTATAAATATAAACCCTCGACCATTGTAATAAGGGTTCACAACCAAATCAATACAACCGGCTACGCGCCACCCTTCGAGTCCTTTTAGTCGTGTCGTCGAGTTCTTCGAGAGGGCCAATCGATCCGTCGACCTCCGTAAGTCCCGGCAACCTTGTTATCATGTCTAGTATCATGCGGTGGATTTAGATAATGATGCAAGAAGTCTTGTTGCAATGCTTAGTATCATGCGGTGGATTTAAGCATTGAACCAAGAGGGTTCCATGTTAGTCATGAGTCGTGCGGCAGGCTAAGATTAGCTAGGAGCTAGTTACCAAAGTTTCTCTGACTAGGTCATGAGTCGTGCGGCAGGCTAAGATCTAAGCTTAGAGGCTAGTTATCGGCTCTTTTAGATTTGGCAAAATCTAATAGATTCATTAAGTTATCACGTGTTGCATGCTTTATTTAATGTTTAATTATTTGCAACACTCTTTTGCCCAATCTAGATTGATACTCTTTCGGCTTGTTGATCGTTCCTTTCATGCTTATTCAATACCGAGTAGATCAAGCTCATATAGCCGAATTAGATCGATCTAGATTGTTACATGTTGCGGGTTCATTCACGTTATATGTAGATAAGCCTTGACAGACCGGGTACCGTGCGGCGGATGCGGGTCTTTGGGTTACTCTAGAGCTAGTCATCCGGTGGACTAGAGATCGTTTTAATCTGATAGGCTCCTTTTACATGTTGCTTGTTTGTTCCTTCTTCATGGATCCCGATTCGGCAATCTTGTCGATACGGTTATGCTTATACATGTAGCAAGTATCTATAGATCCGTTAGATAATTATGTGCTTTTAGCTCTTTATTGCTAGATTGTATCATGCGGTGGATTGATCTAGTAATGAGGAGTGGTGTAAATTCATAGTGAGTGGTATCATGCGGTGGATTAGCTTGCTTGGGTTTATGCTCGACGGGTTTATGAAGGCTAGACGTGCGGCGAGACTAGTTGGAGTAGCCTATGCATGTGTTATTTAGTAGATTTATATTTATAAGTTACTTATCCTTAATTATTAGTGCTTGATGATGCTTTAAACTTGAGATATAGTTTGATATGTTTTAATGATTTAATCTTGTTCAAACATGTCTTCATCTACTATATTCGGCTAGTTTGTTCTGTTTACATCGTTATGTTACTTTAGCCGAATGAACGCATCCCGTTGGCGATAGCTTCCATAGCTATATGTCGTCGTAAGTGGCTTCAGGTGGCCGTAAAGATGGAACTGTCTGGTCTCACCCGCACGTTCCAGCTTATGATCTTACCGTTTTATCCCTTGTCGATTTTCGAGTCAAATCGATCGGCACGCCATCGGATTCAGACACCCGGGCACCCGATTGAAGCTAGGCTTTCCGGCTTGCTGTGTGTGAGACGCAGGGTGGTCACATTTTGCGTCAACACACTTTTTGGCACACCTGGTGGGACCACTTCTCAATATAAGATGGGATCGGAAATTGACAACAGTCACGTTCTGAACGTGACCATGGACGAGCTGCCGCCAGAGCAACGCCAGATGGTGGAGCAAGCAATGGAACAATTTCATCGAAATGTCGATGTCCTTTTCCAAGAACAAGAGTGGAAAAGTGATGATCAAGCAAGCACGCCACGAGTTCTTCTCGTCGGTCGGATCGATGTTACCGACGAAGAGGAGATGCGAGAGGGTAGTTGGAGCCATCTACAAAGCAGTAGGAGACACTATGTTGAATCACAACACGCTTTTCGGGCACCTTCCGTAAAATCATGGCTGAAACTTTTGGTCCGGTTGACAAACGATTTGAAGCAAGATTTGGAGAGCTTGTGGGCGGTGTACTTCAACACTCAAAGCAATCTTCGGGGAAGTTAACTTGGAGGAGGAGATAATCGGTACAAGCAAAGATGGAGCTATTCATGATGGAAAAGAGAAGCCTCCCGTGACCGAGCAGCAAACTCATGGTCGAGGTAGCTTTTGGTGCGACAAAGATATACCGCATCTCGCTTATAAGATTTCTCCAAGTAGCAAACAGATTGCGAGAAGAGTGTCTATGGAGATGGGTATAGTGAATTCACTGATTACGGTGCTCTCGGATGCTTTGCCGAATCCGGGATACAGGAGTGCATCGAGTGCCTTCTAGGAGACAGGAGCAAAAGATACAAATGATGAGCTCCTGCGGAATGGCCGATATGATGCGGAATCAATTCGGCGAAACCAAAGCATCGACATATGCATACAAATCTCCTTTCCTGAATGGTACAATAGGGTAGCTCTTCCACCAAGAGTTAAACCACCAACGGATTTGACCAAGTTCTCTCGGGTCGGGATGATACCAGTACCATTGAGCATGTTAGTAGATATCGATGCAACTTGGAGAAGCTGCCGATGAAGCTTGGAGGATCGAGATATTTTCCTATGTCTCCGACGGGGCCGGCTTTCACATGGTTTGCATCGCAGCCGGCCAATTCCATTGGTACATGGGCGGAATTGGAGCAAAAGTTCCATTCGTACTTTTATACAGGAACCAATGAGAAGAAGATGGTTGATCTCGTGGTCTATGAGGATGAAAACTACCGAGACACCAATGGAGTATCTCCGCATGAGATTCGCAGAAGCAAAGAACATGTGCTATTCTCTCGACTATTCCGATGATCGGCTTGCACAATTGGTCATTGCGGGCATCTTTTGCCACATATTAGAGACAAGCTATTCGGCATGGAGTTTGAAGATCTTGGACAGCTTGCACAAAAGCCGACAAAGAATGAGCAATCAAGCCCAAGGGTTCGAAGAGATGCTCGTTTTCGAAGAAAACAAGTAACCGTTGATATGTATCGGATTTCGGAGGAAGCATCTGAATATGAAGATGAAGATGAAGTAGCAGCTGCGAGAGTTGACCTCGGACAAAAGAGCCTACTTTGGTCGGTCATCGATGGGTAAAAAAGTGAGAAGGGATCTTATGATTTTGATGTCGTAAAGCGAGATAAGCTCTTTTTGTATCGGTCCAAGAAGGACGCGTTAAGCGCGTAAGGACATCCTATCTTTGCGCCCGAAGGAGTAAAGGACAAGAAATACTTGTGGATTTCATGATACAAACTCTCATCATATCAATGATTGCCGAGTGTTCAGAGTAAAAATTCAGAAGGCTATTCAAGATGGACACTTAAGATTTGATGGCAAGATGAAGGTAGACAAAAACCCATTCCCTCAGAACATGGTCTCTTTCTCCATAGGCATGGTTGATGCCGGTGAGTCCAAGGAAAAGGGAAAGATGAAGGTTCGACATCCGAAAGAGCCAAAGAAATTGGTTACGTTGACCCTAATCGGCAAGTTACCAAGGAGGAAGTGCAACAAGCTTAGTTCAAGAATAGCCGAAGAGAAGGGTCAAACTTCGGATGCGGCTAAGGGAAATTGCCGAATACACGCGATCCGAAGCGCAGGTTACAGCACGACACTTATTGAATAAGTGGCAATGGGAAAAGAAGATGGAGTATGATGAGGAACAAGAAGTACATTGAGGAAGAGCGCAGTTCATGGCGTAACGTCGGAGATATGAAGCGAAGTGCGCCAAAGGGAACAAGAAGAATACGAGGAGAGAGCAAGAGCAATCTCATTGGAATTGTTCCTTCTTCGACATTTCGTTGGAATGAAGGCTTGAAATTGCTCGAAAAACAATTGCCCCGAATGCGTGATCAATATTCGAAGTACGGGCAATCTCGAGTCAACCGTCCCGTTCATGATAGACTTGGGATGAAAGTTCCGGAGAACGATCGGCGCCTAAAAATAAACGGTTTTGATGGATATCGAGGAAAAGATTTGCAGACCAAACATGGGCTCACGGTAGTGTCCATACTACGGAAGAGAGCTCCTACGAGATGGCAAAAAGGTCAATGGTGTCCTCCGGTCTCGCGGAAAAGCCGGAAGAGAAGAGTTCGGCGTTTGAGAAATCAAGAGATGAAGCAGAAATAGCCGAAAAGAAGCCAAGTATGGCGTCCTAAGAAAAAGGATGGTGGACGGGGCCCATCGGCTAATACTAACATGGTGTTCTTCATTCCATTAGAGTTTAAAGCTCCGAAGACCAAGAAGTGCAAGATGAGGTATATTCAGATTTTGATGAGACCGAATGCCGAGACCCGATGGCTCAACTTGTGTTGACTCGGCAAGCAATCTTTGATAAGCCGAGTTAAAAATCGTCATCCGAAACCATTGTACTTGAAGGGATATGTCAATGGCAAGCCTTTAACTAAGATGCTTGTTGATGGAGGGGCTGCTATCAATATTATGCCCTATGCTACTTTCGGGGAAACTTGGTATGACAAATGAAGATTTGTTAGACCGACATGATCCTTAGAGATTTTGTTGGCAATGCTTCGATACTCGTGGAGCAAGTACATGTGGAGCCGATGATTGGATCCAAGACCTTGATCACTACCTTCTTTGTCATTGATGGCAAGGGGGCATATAGCATACTTCGGGAAGGGATTGGATCCATGCTAATTGCTTTGTATACCCTCAACTATGCATCAAATCCTTATTCAAAGTGGGTAGGAGATGATGTAGAAGTTGTTCAGCTGATGATTCGGTGAGTGTTGCCACTTCGAGCCTCGCTTATTGGGAGTATGATGGACTAGATTGCCTTTCGGGTAAGGTATGGAAAGAAGGTCCTGTCAATGTGTTCGACAGGGATCAACGGCCGATCCAAGCGTCGGCTCGACGTAACTTTTAATGGGCAATCCAATCGATGGCAACAAAGGCAACCGGGTCGTGGTTTCATGTCGGCCGACAAATTAGAAGAAATCAATGTTGGTGATAGCACAAAGTCAAGGCCGATGTATATCGGTGCAAATTTAGACCCGAATATAAATTGGAGTTAATAGAGTTGCTGAATGAGTTCAAAGATTGTTTTGCTTGGGATTACACGAGAGATGCCGGGTTGGATCGATCAATTGTTGAGCATAAGCCGCCTATAAAACCCGGATTTCGTCCTTTCAAACAACCTCCACGGAAAATCTATAAAGAGGAGGTGTTGGCCGATGTAAAGAAAGAGATTGAGAGATTAATTGAAGCAAACTTTATTCGGCCATGCGGGTATGCGGGAATGGATTTCAAATATAGTACTGTCTACAAGAAAAATGGAAAGATGAGGGTATGCATAGATTTCGAGAGATCTCAACAAAGCTACTCCAATGGATGGATACCCAATGCCGTTGCCGATTTATTAGTGGATGCGCGACAAAGGAGTTATGAAGTTATCGGTTTATGGATGGCAATCGGCTACAATCAAATTTTCATGGCGGTTGAAGATATTGCAAAGAGGCGCATTCGAGATGTCCTGGTCACATTGGATTGTTTGAGTGGATAGTGATGACATTTGGATTGAAGAATGCTTTGGTGCAACTTATCGAGAGAGCCATGAACTATATCTTTCATGAGTTAATCGGCAAGATTGTAGAAATTTATATTGATGATGTAGTAGTCAAATCCGAGAGACCATAAAGGACATTTAGCCGATTTAAGGAAGACTTTGGAGTGCACAAGGAGACATGGCTTAAAGATGAATCCAAACAAGTGTGCTTTCGGAGTCTCTACTGGTGAGTTTTAGGGTTCTTGATTCACAAAGAAGGGATAGAAGTTGGAAAAAAGAGCATGGAGGCAATAGACAAAGTTGTGCCCCCAACTAACCTGCAATTGCAATCATTGCTTGGGCAAGGTCAATTTCGTGAGAAGATTCATATCCAATTTATCGAAAGAGTGTTGCCTTTCTCTCCATTGTTGAAGCTCAAGAAAGATCGAAATTTGCGGGGTGACATACAAAGAAAAAGGCTTTTGATGAAATCAAGCAATATATGAAGGCACCGCCGATGTTGGTACCTCCACAACTTGAGAAGCCTTTCAAGTTTGTATGTGGCGGCCGATAGCCTAACAATAGGATCGGCCCTTATGCAAGAGTTTGATGGGAAAGAGAGAGTAATAGCTTACCTTAGCCGAAAACCGTTAGATCCCGAAACAAGGTATTCGGCTATAGAAAAGCTCGTTTGTGTGTTTATTACTCATGCACCAAATTTCGGCACTATTTGTTAAATGCCGAATGTGTGGTTATATCTAGTTTTGATGTAATTAAACACATGTTGTCAATGCCGATTTTAAGTGGGAGAATCGGCAAATGGGTATTAGCACTTTATCGAGTTTAATTTAAAGTATGAATCGGCAAAAGCGGTGAAAGGACGAGGCAATTGCCGATTTTATTACTCAACATCGTGATTTATCGTTGATATGATTAACATTGCTCCATGGGCATTATTTTTTGATGGATCATCATGTGACAAAGGTGGTGGTGCTGGTATTCTTTTGATATCCCCACGTGGAAAGATATTTGAGTTTGCTTTTTCAATTGAATATCCTGTCACTAACAACCAAGCGAGTATGAGGCTTTGCTTAGAGGGCTTAATTTGTTGGAAGAAGCGAAGGTCGTTCTTGTTGAGGTATTTGGTGATTCGAATTGGTAATCAATCGGTTGACGGGACAATATGAATGCAAAAATGATATACTTGCAAGGTTACCATGAACAATGCGGGGAACTTCGAAAAGTTTTTCGTAGTTACTTTGCATCATATACCCGAGAGAGCACAATGGAGAAGCAAATAAATTAGCTCAAGCGCTTCCGGATATCGGGAAAATCATGAAGTCTATACAAAGAAGAAGATGTTTTCAATTCGATCGGATAAGTAATGACTGGAGAAGTGACATTATCAATTATCCGAAAGATCCATCTCAAAGAGTTTCCGGAGGCTCGGGTATAAGGCATTTAAATTTGTGCTTCTTGATGGTCGGTTGTACCACAAGTCTATAGATGGAGTGTTGCTCAAATGCTTGAGCCAAGAAGAAGCTAAGAAGATTATGTTTGAAGTCCATGAAGGAGCTTGTGGTGCACATCGGTCGACTTACCGAATGAAATGGATAATAAGGAGGACGGGGTACTTTTGGCCGACTATGTTGGAGGATTGCTTTGAATATTACAAAGGGTGTCGAGATTGTCGATATTTGGTAATGTTCGTGAGAGCACCTGCATACTGTTCCGAATCCGATAATTAAACCTTGGCCGTTCGAGAGGATGGGGTATAGATTTAATTGGACAGATCAATCCTCCATCTAGCAAAGGACACAAGTTTGTGTTGCTAGCAATGATTATTTCACCAAGTGGGTTGAAGCTATCCCTTTGAAAAAGGTCACATCGAGAAAATATGATCAGTTTTGTCAAGGAACATATAATTCATAGGTTTGGGATTCCACAGACCATTACAACGATCGGGGACTCGGTTCACTTCTTCGAGTTTTGTGATTTTGCCGAAAACATGGGGATAAGGCTGTATAATTCTTCTCCTTATTATGCACAAGCCAATGGCCAAGCGAGGCGTCAAATAAGATCATGATCAAAATTATTCGAAGAAAATCGATGAGAAGCCAAGGAGATGGCACTTGGTCCTTAATGAAGCATTGTGGGCTTACCGAATGGCTTGTC
This sequence comes from Themeda triandra, assembly GCA_018135685.1. Classification (NCBI taxonomy): domain Eukaryota; kingdom Viridiplantae; phylum Streptophyta; class Magnoliopsida; order Poales; family Poaceae; genus Themeda; species Themeda triandra. The sequence goes on from JAENPR010002605.1 coordinate 22,653, forward strand.
ATGGGTCCACACAAGCATCTCCATATGAGTTGGTTTATGGACATAATCTTTGTGATGCCTTGGGAGTTGCAATCGGGATCAAGGAGAGTTGAGTTACAAAAGGACCCGACGAAAAAGATTATAAGGATCGATGATGGATGAGTTAGAAGATTTGCATTTGATTCGTCTTAAGGCCTTGGAGAATATTGAGAAGAATAAAATACGTGTTGCCAAGTACTACAACAAGAGAGTTAAGATTAAGCAATTTGCGAAGGAGAATTGGTTTGGAAAACAATATTGCCAATTGGTACCAAAGACGAGAATATTCGGCAAGTGGTCTCCGAATTGGGAAGGACCTTTTCGGGTTGTCGGTTGTGCACTGGCAATGCGTATATATTAAAAACGCTGTTTGGAGAGGAACTTACTAGAGCCATCAATGGCGAGATACCTTAAGAAGTTTTTTCCAAGTATCGAAGTTGGATCTTAATTGTGATTATGACGTAAGCGTGGTATAGCCGATTGAATAAAATCGCCTTCGAGTAAAGGAAAGAGGTTGGAAAGACATAACCGATAATATTATCGCCTCTAGTGGAGAGATAGCCGATATCGTGTGTATCGTCTTCAGAACAAAAATAGCCGATACAGTTGTATCGCCTTTAGTCGATTTTTTTAAAAGTATAAGTGAACAGTTTGATCTTACCTCTCAGCTGATAGGTTTATCGGGAGAAGATAAAGGGAATTGAAGTGCTACACTACAAACCGTCAAATCGTGGAACAGGATCGAGATCTAATCGGCTAAGGCGATGTCACGCGATTCGGGAGATTTCGTTCGGAAGAATGTTGCGATCAAGTTCTAGCTAAGGAAAAATTTGCGAAAAGCAAATACAACGAGATAAACACCATCACGAGATAAGCAAGATCAAGCCGACGGCCAACATTCTTCATTTAAGTTTTATTTACAACCCGCGCCAATCCTAATACAAGCTACTCCTCTTCATTGGTGAAGAGCTTGTTGAGGACAGGGACTGGGTTGGTGGCGTTGGCCATGGCCTCGGCGTGGTCGTCGTACGCCCCCGGGGAGGCCCTCGATGCCGTCGACCTCATGGGGAAGCCCGTCCGGAAGCCGGTCGCATCGTAGTGTAGTCGTCCCCGGTCCGGGACGACATGCCCGCGAGCCGAGCGCGGTGCCGAGGCGCACGCCATGAAGGGCAACCCGATCGACCCGACCGGGCACCGCCTCTAGGCGATCCTCCGGCGTCGCCCCCGGGCGTTCACGTGGTTGGCCGCCGCCGTCGCCGCCACCTTCAAGCGGTCCGGCTCCGCGGTGAGGTCTCGCAAAGAAAAGGATTAAGATGGATCGGTGAGCGGACGAATCGGGAAGAACGGGGATCGAAAGGCATCGGCAAAGAGCAAATGCGGTGATGGCCTCGCTCATCTCGGCGGTTGTCCTCCAACTCCGAGCGATCCCGAACTTCTTGGTTTCTTCACCAAGAAGCTCCATCGCCTCATCCCGCTCGCGGCGGTACGCGGCGGCGTCATAGCGGGCCTGTACGGCGGGATCTCCTCGTCGTTCCTCTCCCATATGGGAACGTACGAGGCCGACCCCGATGAGGCCGGCCGGGCCGGCAGGCCGGAGCCGGGAGCAGGAGCCGGGCCGGAGCCGGAGCCGGCGGGGGCGCAGGCGTCGAACGCCGCGGCCGGCGCGGGAAGCGCCATTGGCCGGTGCGATCCTCGCCGTCCTACAAACAGGTGCAATTAAAATCGGCTAAATCGAAAAATCACGGACAAGATGAGGAGATTGTCTCTTCGCAGGACGACGGCCACGACGGCCGCTTCCCTCCGCCGCGTCCGCCACGGGAGCGGGAGCGGGAGCGGAAGAAGCGGTGTGGGTGCCGGCCGGGCGACCCGCCTCCGGATGTTGGCGACGTAGTCGCCGGTGTTCCCGATGACCCCGAAAAGATCGAGAAGATGAACAACCGCAAGGGGGCGAGAAATTCAGATCGGGTGAAAATTATCAAAAAACGGCGCAGCTCAAGGGGTTGAAGATTTCACCGCCGGCGCAGTTGCGCGCCTCCGCCTCGTCCCGGGCGGGACGCTTGTTGCGATCTCCGCCGCTCGCCATGGATGGTGGTGGGGGTTTCTTGGAGCTTGAAGGCAAGAGGAAGTGGAAGAGATTGAGGGTGATGGCAACCGCTTGTGCTTGTGTGATGATGGTGGGAGCCGGCGGTCCTATTTATGAACGGGGAGCCGTGGCGAGGCTGCGGGAAAGCCAAACGACGAGATAGGGTTTTCCACACTTATGGGCCTATGTTGAGTTGGGCCGAGCCCATCACCACTGGCGATTCAGTTACCCATACGCTCGGTCGGCAAAATAGCTGATGAAAGCTATTCGGCTAAAGCAAACACTTGGAGCCTACGGCGGTTATGTTCGGCTGATTTGCACAAGTGAAAGTATAATCACATTCAAGAGCAGCCGAATGATAACAGAAGCAGAGAAGAAAGAGAAAAACAAAATATTAAATCAGGAGGAAATAAATTGCCGAATGCAATGCATTCAGAGCATAATGTTTACATGTATCATCGTACAAGCCAGAAGTTTACACATTCAGATAAGAGCTGATGGTGTTCAGAGCATCAGCCTTGATTCTATTAACTTCATCAAGGGCTCTTTTATCTTCAACTTCAGAGCTTTGGATCTGCTGCAATCTACCCTCGATTTGCTTGGTCTCTTTGATAAGAGAGCTTATCTTGGTCTTGGCCGAGTCAATGGGTGGCAGATTGGCAAGTTTGGCTTCATGAGATTGAATGTTGGCATCCAATTGAGCCAACCGGGCTGCGATCTAGTCCTCTCATCTTTCATGCTCGCAACTCCGGCTCCAAGGTGTCCCGAGACTGTTTGGCTGATTTAAATTCGAGTAGAGCTCTTTAACCCGCTTGTTTTCCGGTTGCCTTGCCGAGTCTCTAAGATGGCCTTGTCGGATATGTTCTTATATGCTCTCTTGACAACGACAAAGTGGTCGTCAAGATGAGACAAAGCGTTTATAGCATCCTTGAGGTCGAAGGAGCTCTTGGCCAAGTGGCTCGTTGCTATTTCCCTTATTTTGTCGATTCTCGAGTCGGGTCAACGATATCTCTCTCCAAGAATGAGATTATGGCCTTCGACTTAACTTGGTCCCTCGATGATAGTTGCCATTTGGAGGAGACTTCGTCGTCATCGGCAAACTCTTCGGCAATAAGAGAAAAGCTAGTCTCGTTGGAGAGCAAGACCACGATAACGGGAGGAGAATTTATTCTTGGCCAAGAATGACTTAGTTCAAATAGGGAATGATTGAGGAAAAGATCAAGATAATACCTCTTCGACAAAGACTTGATCAAGTAGCATCAAGACTTTGAGTGACTAATGCGTTGCCACCTCAAGGTTAGCGGTGTCATGGCTTGTTGATGCATCTTGGATTGCCGAAGGAGTTAAATCTGGTATATCTTGGAGAAGAATTTTCTCTGTTGCTTCTCCTGATTGATGAGGAAGAGTTTCTGCTTCTCGTTGTCCAGTGCTCTGGTGAGGGGGATTTTTCTCTGCTTCTCCCTGATTACCTGATTGTTCATCAGCCTGATGAGAAGGGATTTCTTCTGCTACTTTTCCTTGTTCACCCGCTTGATCACCCGCCGATGAGGAGAAGTTTCTTGTTCTTTGTTGATTATCCGAATAAGATAAGATAAGTTTGGTGTGTGAATGAAAAGATGAAAGTAACAAATATGAGAACATACCAGGATTGCTAGCGAGATTCATTGGCATTTGCTTGACCAATAGAAGTATCGGGGAGTTATCCGGGATCACCACCGTCGGGACTTTGAGGATTGGCCTGTATCTATTAAGAGAAAGTGATGAGTGCAAATACATTTACGGGTGGAAAATAAGAAATCAAAAAGCATTCATACCCGAGGGAGTGGCTTAGCTTTCTTTGATCTTGTTTTCTTGGGAACTGCAGTGTCCTTGATAGGGGAAGTAGGAGTTTTTCTCTTGAGATCCTTCAGGAGCACTGTGTCATCAGCAGGAATTTTGTTGAACACTGATAAACTTGGAGCATCATGCCCCAGAGTAGCGCAAGGGCCAGGTTGCCAATATTGGACTTCTGGAGGACTTGGAGGAGCAATGTCCTGTTCAAAAGAATGATTAGAAACAGAACAGAGACATGAAATATAAGGCAGCCATAAGCATGTACCACATCATCAGAAGAGAATGAGGGCATCAAGACTTGGCATAAAGGATGGACTTGCGCTCTGAAAATATGAGAATGCCACTCCTGCCACCAGAGGTTGAATGAAGGATGAACAGCTTCAATTATCACTAGAGGATTGGGTTCATATCTTGGAAGCTTGCATCCAAGATTGAAAACTTTATTGGCCTCGCATCTGTTCAAAGCAATGACTCCCTAGGCCGATGATACTTGAGAAATATGGCCTTGGGGGCAATTGACCAAGTCCAAACCGCACGGCAACCATGTTTGGATTATAAAATTCATAAGTTGAACTTATCAACCGGCCATGATGAAATTCTGCGGCAAGGCACGGGGTTTGATGAAGGAATTGTAGATGTCCTTAGAATCATCATCTATGCGGCCCGGCTCATAGCTAAATCTGCGAGGGAAGTGTCAAATTTTCATTCTCTCGGTAGGGGAACCAGAGCACATGGTTGAATCCCTTGTAGAAGATCTTGAAAAGATGGCCCGGGTCCAAGTCAATGGTGATTGAAGATGCGGCTTCTCCATATGTCCAGGACTTGTATCTCGGGATCTTCACCTTCAAAGCATAGTTGATTGAAGGAAAATTCAGGTTGTGGAGATCAACGAAACAATCGATGCATATATAGTTGCAACCACATTTGAAGAAGCCACCATGGTCCATTAACACGGGAAATTTCACCTTGATTCCTCATTTGGACGGTGATTTGATGCATCATGTGGTAGAATGCTCCCAACAGAGATATTTGCCCAAAGGAATCGGCTTGCCCGCAGCCAATTCTTGACCATCACTATGTGATTCGAGTGGGCTCATTGGATTTGCCACGAAGATGAATCTCGCATAACCACATGTTCATAAAAGCCCTATATTCTTTATCGACACGGGGCCGGTTGAAGCATAAGTCGAACATACTTGGCCCAACCTCCTCCCCGATTTAACCGCATCGTGAGCTAGTGCTTTTGTATTTGAAGGGGTAGGTTGGTTTGGTGATATTCGAGACCCGTCATCATGAAAATGTCTCGATAGAGTAACCGACATTGGGCCATGACCGAAGACAAATGCATTGATAGCATCGGACCAAAAGTGGGAAGCGGCTATCAAGAGGGAGTCATTTCTCGGCATTTCGGCTAAAGAAAGCTCCAGAGAAAGTCTTTGAATGTCTTGAGATTCCCGAAATCGCTATTCTGGATTGCATCCTACGGTACCAATCGCGCCATCCCGTGATTGAAGGAAGGGGCCAGGTCTTGAAAGTGTTTGGCCATCTATTTGAAGGGGCAATCCTAGATTTAAATGGGATCCTCAAAGTTTCCCTTTCAATAAAATCCCTCGAATTGGGGTCTCCCATCGGACCAAGAAAAAATGATCCAGACACGCAAGATTGGAGATTAAGATCTCATTCTTCATTTCCTTCAAGAAGAAATTGAAGTGAATGGATCAAAGAAGTGCGTCTCGAGAACCGATTTAAGAAAATTGCCGAATAGGAAAAGCGGTAGGGTTACCTCTAGAAACTCTTCTTGGGTTCTGTTGCCATGATGGAGCCGGTTGAAGTGTCCATCGCCATTGAAGACAAGACGCGAAGCACAGATCTCGTGGCGGCGCGGGCGGCGGTGGTGATGACCTAGGCGGAAGGCGCTTACGATCAATTTCAAAATAAAATCCTTTTATCTCGAAATTGAGGGGGCATGTGTTAACGCCGAATTTGGTCAAGAATATGACAGGTGGACCCGCGGGGAAGCGGGGAGAGTAATTCGGCAAATGCGTATGCGGTCGGCTAATTTCCGTATATTCGGTAAACAATGAAGCGGTCGGTAACGGCTTCGTTTGAAGACGACAAAAGGGAAGATGAAGCGACCGAAAGGGAAGGAGTCGTGATAGTCAAGGACTCCGATTATGGATAGAGTTAGCGTGTCCGGTTTTTCCAATTTTGTTTAGATAGTTCGTAAGTGCTTAGGACTCATGTTCGTCCAGGGTATAAATATAAACCCTCGACCATTGTAATAAGGGTTCACAACCAAATCAATACAACCGGCTACGCGCCACCCTTCGAGTCCTTTTAGTCGTGTCGTCGAGTTCTTCGAGAGGGCCAATCGATCCGTCGACCTCCGTAAGTCCCGCAACCTTGTTATCATGTCTAGTATCATGCGGTGGATTTAGATAATGATGCAAGAAGTCTTGTTGCAATGCTTAGTATCATGCGGTGGATTTAAGCATTGAACCAAGAGGGTTCCATGTTAGTCATGAGTCGTGCGGCGAGGCTAAGATTAGCTAGGAGCTAGTTACCAAAGTTTCTCTCGACTAGGTCATGAGTCGTGCGGCGTGCTAAGATCTAAGCTTAGAGGCTAGTTATCGGCTCTTTTAGATTTGGCAAAATCTAATAGATTCATTAAGTTATCACGTGTTGCATGCTTTATTTAATGTTTAATTATTTGCAACACTCTTTTGCCCAATCTAGATTGATACTCTTTCGGCTTGTTGATCGTTCCTTTCATGCTTATTCAATACCGAGTAGATCAAGCTCATATAGCCGAATTAGATCGATCTAGATTGTTACATGTTGCGGGTTCATTCACGTTATATGTAGATAAGCCTTGACAGGACCGGGTACCGTGCGGCGGATGCGAGTCTTTGGGTTACTCTAGAGCTAGTCATCCGGTGGACTAGAGATCGTTTAATCGATAGGCTCCTTTTACATGTTGCTTGTTTGTTCCTTCTTCATGGATCCCGATTCGGCAATCTTGTCGATACGGTTATGCTTATACATGTAGCAAGTATCTATAGATCTCGTTAGATAATTATGTGCTTTTAGCTCTTTATTGCTAGATTGTATCATGCGGTGGATTGATCTAGTAATGAGGAGTGGTGTAAATTCATAGTGAGTGGTATCATGCGGTGGATTAGCTTGCTTGGGTTTATGCTCGACGGGTTTATGAAGGCTAGACGTGCGGCGAGACTAGTTGGAGTAGCCTATGCATGTGTTATTTAGTAGATTTATATTTATAAGTTACTTATCCTTAATTATTAGTGCTTGATGATGCTTTAAACTTGAGATATAGTTTGATATGTTTTAATGATTTAATCTTGTTCAAACATGTCTTCATCTACTATATTCGGCTAGTTTGTTCTGTTTACATCGTTATGTTACTTTAGCCGAATGGCGCATCCCGTTGCGAGATAGCTTCCATAGCTATATGTCGTCGTAAGTGGCTTCGGGCCGTAAAGATGGAACTGCTGTCTGGTCTCACCCGGCACGTTCCAGCTTATGATCTTACCGTTTTATCCCTTGTCGATTTTCGGTCAAATCGATCGGCACGCCATCGGATTCGAGACACCCGGCACCCGATTGAAGCTAGGCTTTCCGGCTTGCTGTGTGTGAGACGCAGGGTGGTCACATTTTGCGTCAACAAGAGGAAGTAATTGCGAGTGGAGGGATTGCAAACCAGTGTGCCAGAGTGACGAGGGTTTGAGAAGAGGAAGGGCGTTGCTGGATCATCATTAGAGGTGTCGGCGGCCTTCCTCCCCTAAGCTTGTTGTTGCTCATCATTGGAAGCCAAGTGTGTGTGTTGAATCATCCCTCGAAGTGTGTTGTAACTCCATGTTCTTTAGACATTGTCCGTCCTCTATTCTTAAGTACGTCGGAGAGGGCTCTTGATTCTAAGTCCTATGAGCAAACCTTTGGACTGTCCAATCCAAGATATGAGGATGCAGCACGGTTGCATGATGTTCCTTCGTCAATCATTCTTGAATCTTGTTGAGCCTTGGTTGATGAATTGATGTTTATTGGAGATGTAGGCTTGAGTTCTTCCTTGATGATCTTTGTCTTCTAAAGCATGGCGAAGAGTTAATGATACGCCATCCGCCTTGATGATCAAGGAAGGGACTTCATTAATATTTGTATGCGAGGCTTCATCTCCAAATGGCATAGGGACATCATCTTGCAAATGTAGTTGTTCATGGTCTTCTTGGGCTTGGTCGGTAGTCAACCCTTGATGGTGATTGGTTGACACAAGGATGCATGCTTTTCATGGCATGCTTGTCTTTTCCGCCGATGTGCAAGATGGTGTCTTCGAGAACAACGAGAGAGGTCTTTGACGGCCAAAATAAGGTGAGTTGTGCCATGCTTCTCATTGGTGTCCTAGCTCGAGTTTTGGGCTCAATGCTATGATGTCTTCAAGGTTTCTCATAGCTTGTCGCCTTGTTCATCCACTTCCTTTGGGTGAGTGCTATTGATGTAGATCCTTCTTGTAGCACTCTTGTCTCCTTTGTTCCATCATCGAAGTGGTGATTTGGTAGGTTCACCATGAATAGGCATGCTATAAATTCCTTGAACTCTTTCTTGGACGATGAATGAGCTATGTCTTTCGTGTGAAGTTGTTGTAGTTCATCATATGCCTTGCTTCATCTTTGATGTGAGTTCATCTCAGGACTCTCCCAATTTGGATTTGGAAGTTTTTCCTGCAGGGGTTAGTCCAACAAAATATACCAATATCTACTACAAAGCACAATTTTAGTTCAATAACCAAACTAGACTCCATGCCTAATCGGATTAAGGAAGGCTATTTAACCTAAGCACCACGCTTAATTTAAAAGCCAATAGAAGCATGTCGAGTACTTCTAAACCAACACTTACTATGGTAGATAAAGGTAACATGAAAGCACTATAGAGATTTACTCAAACGGTGATGGCGAGCATGATTGTTGTTTAGCAAATTGAGCATGCCTTAAAGGTAGGGACAACCAAAATAATGTAGCAACATGGCAAGGAATGAAGGATATCCCCCAAGCTTAACTTTCATAAATCAAGATTGGATGAATGTAATTCAATGTTGCATAATGATTGGTTGGACATACCTTGCATTTGTTGTTCCTTTGAATCTTTTTGCTTTGAATCTGGAAAGGTTAGTGACACGAATACCCGAAGGAATATTTTCACAATTATAACTCTATGCTCATTTAACAAGGACAACACAATAGAAAGGTGAACAGTTATGCCATGATCTGAATAGTGCTTGTTTTAGGACACTAAGCTTGTCCTTGGGAAACCTTCAAGATGGAATTGGTGAAGTGGTTTCCCCTCCAACACCAATCTATGTGCACTAATCTCGGGATTCAACACAACGAGATCGCAATGTTTATGGAGCACATATGTGTCTACAATTACCCTTTCAAAATCTTTAGGAATAGGGAGCTTGAGAGGGTGGAAGATCTCATGTGGGGCAATGTTAGAGAGACTGAGTGAATCAGGAGATTTTTTGTATGAGCAAGGTCTTGATGGAGTGTCAAAGAAGTAACTACATTGCTCATTGAAGTCTCCATCATTTTCCACTTTCAAGGGTGATTCATCATAAATGTCCAAAATTCCCCTTGGATCGTCTCTCGAAATGATCTCATCTAAGGCCTTATCCACCCATTCAATGGCAATAGCACATAGGTTTTTAATGCTCTCTAGCCATGGATGTTGCTCTAAAAGATCCTCTATATGTTCTCGATGATTCCTATGCATGGGATATGTACACGGATTTCTAGGATCGTCGGGAGGTTTGGGAGAAAAAGCATAGAACGAGTCATAGGGGTCAAGGATGGGTTTAAAGATGGGTTCGTATTTTATATCTAATGTGGGCACACAAGGGGAGAAGATAAAGGTGAATCCTAGATGGCTTCGCTCTCCTTCTATGGCATCACTTAGCATGCCATCCTTGAGTCTTTCTAAACGTCCTTCAAAGGAATTGGGTGTGAGATGCTTTCTAAGAGATCTCTTCCTGAGAAGATTTATAATGCATGCACTAAAAGATCTCTTATGAAATGGGAAGTTTATGCTCCTCCCAAAATCGCCATCAAAAAGAATTTCTAAGGGTCGAATTACTTCTTCCCTTAGGGGACTTCGGAATACTATTGGTTTGGGATGGATAGCCAAATCATGGGATTGGAATGTTTGCAAAGTGGCTATGGAAACTTCCTCTTCTTGTTTGGGGGATGATTTTTTCTCTACCTCTAGGATGTTATCATGAAGTCTAGTGCAAGGAGTATGTCCATTAATAGTAAGGACAAACCTCACTTCACTAAAGGGTAAAGAAAGGAAAACTCCTCCAAAGGCAATATTATCAAGACCCATATATAGATGTTGAAGAAGAACATGGTCTTGTAAGGCTAGGTCTAAACCTAAATTTATAGGAAGATTAAAAGATTCCCTAAGTGTAGCAAGAAGTTCATTACCTACTTGATCGAGGATAGGACTTTGGGTTCATTACCCTCTTGATTAGAAGATAGGACTCTAGCTGTTGAAAAGGGTTGGCTTTGACCTATTGCAACCACAAATTGGTGTAGCTCATAGCTAGATGTGAAAATCATGGGTTCTAGAGGCTCTAAGCATGTGCTCATGGGTGCAAGATATTGGTGGATAGGCGTGGAATTTGGGTTATCTATAACAATAGAAAGTAAAATGCAAAAGAAAACAAGAAAAAAGATAAAAGAACAATATATGGTTAAGCGACTTAGGTTATCTCAGCAGACCGTCTTTCTCCCCGGCAACGGCGCCAGAAATGCTTGTTGATACTAGATACGCACATGAAAGAATCAAAGAGAAATAATCCGCAAGCGCATCCGCTAGGAGAAAACGTGCATCTGACTAACCCAAATCTATACATAACCCCTGAGCTACAGACAAGGTAATGAGCGATATAGAGAGGACTACTACCACAGTCTTCTTCCAACCTATTGCAAGCTTTGCAACTACTACTCTATGGGAGCACCTAAGAAAAGACACCACAGAGGATGCTTAACCTAGCACTTTTGGACCTACCTTACCTACTGACGGGAAGTGGATTACAAAGGTAACAAAGGGACTGTCATCTCCCCCGCTACTACCACGGTTCCGGCCAGATAGGGAGCATCTACGAGTGAACCTAGCCCAAGCACCACGCTTACGCTATGAACGATTACTCTATTCCCAACCGGATGCAAATAAAGTAAACTCGTAAACCAAAGAGCAATAATAACAAGAACTTACTAGTATCAGAAGTTGAATTGCAGAATAATCCTAGAACCAAGCCTCGGGTTAGGAGACTTGATCCCGCAGGTACAACCGGAGAGGAGACACCGACATGCCGGGCTTCCTCCAACTCTACCTCCACCCTATACTCTCTCTATCTATCTTGAATGCTAGGCTCTAGGGAGGAGATCCATTCAAGGGACCTCTCTCACTTGATTCTCTCTGGAAAATAATGAATTAGGGTTTCAAGGGATGCCTCCTCCAGGGGCCAGGGGCCCTGCTTATATAGCCCCCTAGGATGCACCGCAGCCCTCGGATCAAACCGACCTAAACGGACGATTATTATTCATCCTCAAAGGCGGTGGAACAGGATCCGCGAGGCCGATTCCCGATTGGCCGAACCGGTGAGTTGGCCGACCCAAGGGGGAGTCGGCCGACTCCCCACCTAGCCCGTTCGGGCTCCCGTTTGGTCCGAGCCTTCTCGAACCTTCCAGACATGAGAATTTTCACCGGTTCCCGATTATCTCTATGTAAACCCGACATGTGGGCCTTCCTTGGGTATTTTGGTGACACACCCCGCAAACGTACATTCACCAAAACTCGTGGAATTCCATTAGTGTAAGCCCTATATCTAGATAGTAATTATATTTAGGTCCTTTTTCATGTCTAGTTGACGGTAAAAATTGGCACTTAACGACCGTCAACACCGTGCCGCGCACGGCCGGATCCCGTGCATCCTATGGCTCTCGGCACCGGGTCAAGCACGCCCGTACGCCATGGCTAAGCCATTTTGATGCCTCTCACCTCTCCACCATAGAGCTTTCCATCACCCGAGAGCCCGAAGGGCCCTTAACCATGCCTCCACGGCTCCAAAACCGCCATATTTGCACACTCGACCATGCCGCCGCACGGTCGGTTCCAACGCATTTTATGGCTCCCCGCCCGAGTCAAGCATGCCCGTACGCCATGGTTAAGGCATTTTGACACCTCGGCCTGTCTACCATAGCGTTTGCCGTCACTCGAGAGCCCGAATGGCACTTAAGCTCGGCTCCATGGCTCCGAACCGCCATATTTGCACACACGACTTTTTCTTTGCCGCACGGCCGGTTCCTGCGCATCCTACGGCTCCTCGCACCAAGTCAAGCACGCCCATGCACTATGGTTAAGGCATTTTGACACCGCTGGCCTCTTGACCACAACATTTTTTGCCACCCAAGAACCCGAATGGCCCTTAACCATGGCTCCACCGCTCTAGAACTGCCATATTTGCACACACGACTATGCTACCGCACAGCCGGTTCCTACGTGTCCTACAGCTCTCGACACTAGGTCAAGCATGACCGTATGCCATGGTTAAGGCGTTTTGACACCTCTGGCCCTACCACCACAATGTTTGTCATCACCCGAGAGCCCGAACGGCCCTTAACTATAGCTCCACGACTCGTAACATCCATAATTGCACACACGACTCGTGCCGGCGCACGGCCGAATCCCGTGCATCCTACGGCTCTCGGCACCGGTTCAAGCACACCCGTACACCATGGTTAAGCCATTTTGATGCCTCTCACCTCTCCACCATAGAGTTTTCCATCACCCGAGAGCCCGAAGGGCCCTTAACCATGGCTCCACGGCAAAAAACCGCCACATTTGCACACACGACCATGCCGCCGCATGGTCGGTTCCAACGCGTCCTATGGCTCCCGACACTGAGTCAAGCAAGCCCGTACACCATGGTTAAGGCATTTTGACACCTCTGGCCTCTCTACCATAGCGTTCGTCATTGCTCGAGAGCCTGAATGGCCCTTAACCTTGGCTCCACGGCCCCAGAACTGCCATATTTGCACACACGACTTTGCTGCCGCACGGCCGGTTCCTATGCATCCTACGGCTCCTCGCACCAAGTCAAGCACGCCCATGCACCATGGTTAAGGCATTTTAACACCTTTGGCCTCTCCACTACAGTGTTTATTAACGCCCGAGAACCGAATGGCCCTTAACCATGGCTCCACAGCTCTAGAACTACCATATTTGCACACACGACTATGCTACCGCACAGCCAGTTCCTGCATGTCCTATAGCTCTCGACACTAGGTCAAGCACGACCGTATGCCATGGTTAAGGCGTTTTGACGCCTCTAGCCTCACCACCACAATATTTGTCATCACCCAAGAGCCCGAACGGCCCTTAACTATAGCTCCATGACTCCAGAACATCCATAATTGCACACACGACCGTGCCGCCGCACGGCCGGATCCCCGTGCATCCTACGGCTCTCGGCACCGGGTCAAGCATGCCCGTACGCCATGGTTAAGCCATTTTGATGCCTCTCACCTCTCCACCATAGAGTTTTTCATCACCCGAGAGCCTGAAGGGCCCTTAACCACAGCTCCACGGCTGCAAAACTGCCATATTTGCACACACGACCTTGCTGCAGCACGGTCGGTTCCAACGCATCCTATGGCTCTCGGCACTGAGTCAAGCATGCCCGTATGCCATGGTTAAGGCATTTTGACACCTCTAGCCTCTCTACCATAGCGTTTGCCATTGCTCGAGAGCCTGAACGGCCCTTAACCTTGGCTCTACGGCTCCAGAACTACCATATTTGCACACACGACCATGCTGCCGCACGGTCAGTTCCAACGCATCCTATGGCTCCTGGCACTGAGTCAAGCATGCCCGTACGCCATGGTTAAGGCATTTTGACACCTCTAGCCTCTCCACCACAGCGTTTGTTGCTGCCTGAGAACCTGAATGGCCCTTAACCATGGCTCCATAGCTCCAGAACTGCCATATTTGCACACATGAATATGCTACCGCACCCGGTTCGTGCGTGTCCTACAGCCTCTTGACACTAGGTCAAGCATGACCGTATGCCATGGTTAAGGCATTTTGATGCCTCGGCCTCACCACCACAATGTTTGTCATCACGGAGAGCCCGAACGGCCCTTAACTACAGCTCCACGACTCCGTAACATCCATAATTGCACACACGTCGTGCCGCCGCACGGCCGGATCCTATGCATCCTATGGCTCTCGGCACCGGTTCAAGCACGCCCGTACGCCATGGTTAAGCCATTTTGATGCCTCTCACCTCTCCACCATAGAGTTTTCCATCACCCGAGAGCCCGAAGGGCCCTTAACCATGCCTCCACAAGCACCAAAACTGCCATATTTGCACACTCGACCATGCCGCCGCACGGTCGGTTCCAACGCATTTTATGGCTCCCGGCTCGAGTCAAGCATGCCCGTACGCCATGGTTAAGGCATTTTGACACCTCCGGCCTCTCTACCATAGCATTTGTCATCACTCGAGAGCCCGAACGGCACTTAACCTCGGCTCCACGGCTCCGTAACCGCCATGTTTGCACACACGACTTTGCTGCCGCACGGCCGGTTCCTGCGCATCCTACGGCTCCTCGCACCAAGTCAAGCATGCCCATGCACTATGGTTAAGGCGTTTTGACACTGCTGGCCTCTAGACCACAGCATTTGTTGCCGCCAAGAACCCGAATGGCCCTTAACCATGGCTCCACCGCTCTAGAACCGCCATATTTGCACACACGACTATGCTACCACACGGCCCGGTTCCTACGTGTCCCGGCTCTCGACGTAGGTCAAGCACGACCGTATGCCATGGTTAAGGCATTTTGACACCTCCGGCCACACCACCACAATGTTTGTCATCACCCGAGAGCCCGAATGGCCCTTAACTATAGCTCCACGACTCCGTAACATCCATAATTGCACACACGACTGTCGTGCCGGCGCACGGCCGGATCCCGTGCATCCTACGGCTCTCAAGACCGGTTCAAGCACACCCGTACGCCATGGTTAAGCCATTTTGATGCCTCTCACCTCTCCACCATAGAGTTTTCCATCACCCGAGAGCCCGAAGGGCCCTTAACCATGGCTCCACGGCAAGAAACCGCCACATTTGCACACACGACCATGCCGCCGCATGGTCGGTTCCAACGCGTCCTATGGCTCCCGGCACTGAGTCAAGCAAGCCCGTACACCATGGTTAAGGCATTTTGACACCTCTAGCCTCTCTACCATAGCGTTTGTCGTCGCTCAAGAGCCTGAACGGCCCTTAACCTTGGCTCCACGGCTCCGTAACCGCCATATTTGCACACACGACTTGCCGCCCGCACGGCCGGTTCCTATGCATCCTACGGCTCCTCGCACCAAGTCAAGCACGCCCATGCACCATGGTTAAGGCGTTTTAACACCTTTGGCCTCTCCACCACAGCGTTTATTACCGCCCGAGAACCCGAATGGCCCTTAACCATGGCTCCACGGCTCTAGAACCGCCATACTTGCACACACGACTATGCTACCCCACCCGGTTCCGCATGTCCTATAGCTCTCGACACTAGGTCAAGCACGACCGTATGCCATGGTTAAGGCATTTTGACACCTCCGGCCTCACCACCACAATATTTGTCATCACCCGAGAGCCCGAACGGCCCTTAACTATAGCTCCACGACTCGAACATCCATAATTGCACACATGACCGTGCGGCGGATCCCCGTGCATCCTACGGTTCTCGGCACCGGGTCAAGCACGCCCGTACGCCATGGTTAAGCCATTTTGATGCCTCTCACCTCTCCACCATAGAGTTTTTCATCACCCGAGAGCCCGAAGGGCCCTTAACCACAGCCTCCACGGCCGCAAACTGCCATATTTGCACACACGACCATGCTGTCGCACGGTCGGTTCCAACGCATCCTATGGCTCTCAGCACTGAGTCAAGCATGCCCGTACGCCATGGTTAAGGCATTTTGACACCTTTGGCCTCTCTTCCATAGCGTTTGCCATCGCTCGAGAGCCTGAATGGCCCTTAACCTTGGCTCCACGGCTCCAGAACTGCCATATTTGCACACACGAGCATGCTGCCGCACGGTCAGTTCCAACGCATCCTATGGCTCCCGGCACCGAGTCAAGCATGCCCGTACGCCATGGTTAAGGCATTTTGACACCTCTAGCCTCTCCACCACAGCGTTTGTTGCTGCTCGAGAACCCGAATGGCCCTTAACCATGGCTCCACGGCTCGTAACCGCCATATTTGCACACATGAATATGCTACCGCACAGCCCGGTTCGTGCGTGTCCTACTGACTCTTGACACTAGGTCAAGCATGACCGTATGCCATGGTTAAGGCATTTTGATGCCTCCGGCCTCACCACCACAATGTTTGTCATCACCGAGAGCCCGAACGGCCCTTAACTACTGCTCCACGACTCGAACATCCATAATTGCACACACGATCGTGCTTTGCCGCACGGTCGGATCCTATGCATCCTATGGCTCTCGGCACCGGTTCAAGCACGCCTGTACGCCATGGTTAAGCCATTTTGATGCCTCTCACCTCTCCACCATAGAGTTTTCCATCACCCGAGAGCCTGAAGGGCCCTTAACCATGCCTCCACAGCACCAAAACTGCCATATTTGCACACTCGACCATGCTGCCGCACGGTCGGTTCCAACGCATTTTATGGCTCCCGGCTCTGAGTCAAGCATGCCTGTACGCCATGGTTAAGGCATTTTGACACCTCTGGCCTCTCTACCATAGCATTTGTCATCACTCGAGAGCCTGAACGGCACTTAACCTCGGCTCCACGGCTCCAGAACTGCCATGTTTGCACACACGACTTTGCTGCCGCACGGCCGGTTCCTGCGCATCCTACGGCTCCTCGCACCAAGTCAAGCATGCCCATGCACTATGGTTAAGGCGTTTTGACACCGCTGGCCTCTCGACCATAGCATTTGTTGCCGCCCAAGAACTCGAATGGCCCTTAACCATGGCTCCGCCGCTCTAGAACTGCCATATTTGCACACACGACTATGCTACCGCACAGCCGGTTCCTACGTGTCCTACAGCTCTCGACACTAGGTCAAGCACAACCGTATGCCATGGTTAAGGCATTTTGACACCTCTAGCCCCACCACCACAATGTTTGTCATCACCCGAGAGCCCGAACGGCCCTTAACTATAGCTCCACGACTCGTAACATCCATAATTGCACACACGACCGTGCCGGCGCACGGCCGGATCCCGTGCATCCTACGGCTCTCGGCACCGGTTCAAGCACACCCGTACGCCATGGTTAAGCCATTTTGATGCCTCTCACCTCTCCACCATAGAGTTTTCCATCACCCGAGAGCCCGAAGGGCCCTTAACCATGGCTCCACGGCAGTAAAACTGCCACATTTGCACACACGACCATGCTGCCGCATGGTCGGTTCCAACGCGTCCTATGGCTCCCGGCACTGAGTCAAGCAAGCCCGTATGCCATGGTTAAGGCATTTTGACACCTCTGGCCTCTCTACCATAGCGTTTGTCGTCGCTCGAGAGCCTGAACAGCCCTTAACCTCGGCTCCACGGCTCCAGAACTGCCATATTTGCACACACGACTTTGCTGTCGCACGGCCGGTTCCTATGCGTCCTACGGCTCCTCGCACCAAGTCAAGCACGCGCATGCACCATGGTTAAGGCGTTTTAACACCTTTGGCCTCTCCACCACAGCGTTTATTACCACCTAAGAACCCGAATGGCCCTTAACCATGGCTCCACAGCTCTAGAACTGCCATATTTGCACACACACTATGCTACCACACAGCCAGTTCCTGCATGTCCTATAGCTCTCGACACTAGGTCAAGCACGACCGTATGCCATGGTTAAGGCGTTTTGACACCTCTGGCCTCACCACCACAATATTTGTCATCACCCGAGAGCCCGAACGGCCCTTAACAATAGTTCCACGACTCCAGAACATCCATAATTGCACACACGACTGTCCTGCCGCACAGCCGGATCCTGTGCATCCTACGGCTCTCGGCACCGGGTCAAGCACGCCCGTACGCCATGGTTAAGCCATTTTGATGCCTCTCACCTCTCCACCATAGAGTTTTTCATCACCCGAGAGCCTGAAGGGCCCTTAACCACGCCTCCACGGCCGCAAAACTGCCATATTTGCACACACGACCATGCCGCCGCACGTCGGTTCCAACGCATCCTATGGCTCTCAAGACCGAGTCAAGCATGCCCATACGCCATGGTTAAGGCATTTTGACACCTCCGGCCTCACTACCATAGCGTTTGCCATCGCTCAAGAGCCCGAACGGCCCTTAACCTTGGCTCCATGGCTCCGGAACCGCCATATTTGCACACACGACCATGCCGCCGCACGGTCGGTTCCAACGCATCCTATGGCTCCGGCACCGAGTCAAGCATGCCCGTATGCCATGGTTAAGGCATTTTGACACCTCTAGCCTCTCCACCACAGCGTTTGTTGCCGCCGAGAACCCGAATGGCCCTTAACCATGGCTCCACAAAGACTAGAACTCGCCATATTTGCACACACGAATATGCTACCGCACGCCCGGTTCGTGCGTGTCCTACGCTCTTGACACTAGGTCAAGCATGACCGTATGCCATGGTTAAGGCGTTTTGATGCCTCCGGCCTTACCACCACAATGTTTGTCATCACCCGAGAGCCCGAACGGCCCTTAACTACAGCTCCACGACTCGAACATCCATAATTGCACACACGTTGTCGTGCCGCCGCACGGCCGGATCCCCGTGCATCCTATGGCTCTCGGCACCGGGTCAAGCACGCCTGTACGCCATGGTTAAGCCATTTTGATGCCTCTCACCTCTCCACCATAGAGATTTTCCATCACCTGAGAGCCTGAAGGGCCCTTAACCATGCCTCCACGGCTCCAAAACTGCCATATTTGCACACTCAACCATGCTGCCGCACGGTCGGTTCCAACGCATTTTATGGCTCCCGGCTCTGAGTCAAGCATGCCTATACGCCATGGTTAAGGCATTTTGACACCTCTGGCCTCTCTACCATAGCGTTTGCCGTCACTCGAGAGCCTGAACGGCACTTAACCTCGGCTCCACGGCTCCAGAACTGCCATATTTGCACACACGACTGTGCTGGCACACGGCCGGATCCTGTGCATCCTACGGCTCTCGGCACCGGTTCAAGCACACCCGTACGCCATGGTTAAGCCATTTTGATGCCTCTCACCTCTCCACCATAGAGTTTTCCATCACCCGAGAGCCTGAAGGGCCCTTAACCATGGCTCCACGGCAGTAAAACTGCCACATTTGCACACACGACCATGCTGCCGCATGGTCGGTTCCAACGCGTCCTATGGCTCCCGGCACTGAGTCAAGCAAGCCCGTACACCATGGTTAAGGCATTTTGACACCTCTGGCCTCTCTACCATAGCATTTGTCGTTGCTCGAGAGCCTGAATGGCCCTTAACCTTGGCTCCACGGCTCCAGAACTGCCATATTTGCACACATGACTTTGCTGCCGCACGGCCGGTTCCTATGCATCCTACGGCTCCTCGCACCAAGTCAAGCACGCCCATGCACCATGGTTAAGGCATTTTAACACCTTTGGCCTCTCCACTACAGTGTTTATTAATGCCCGAGAACCGAATGGCCCTTAACCATGGCTCCACAGCTCTAGAACTACCATATTTGCACACACGACTATGCTACCGCACAGCCAGTTCCTGCATGTCCTATAGCTCTCGACACTAGGTCAAGCATGACCGTATGCCATGGTTAAGGTGTTTTGACGCCTCTGGCCTCACCACCACAATATTTGTCATCACCCGAGAGCCCGAACGGCCCTTAACTATAGCTCCATGACTCCAGAACATCCATAATTGCACACACGACCGTGCCGCCGCACGCCCGGATCTGTGCATCCTACGGCTCTCGGCACCGGTCAAGCATGCCCGTACGCCATGGTTAAGCCATTTTGATGCCTCTCACCTCTCCACCGTAGAGTTTTTCATCACCCGAGAGCCTGAAGGGCCCTTAACCACGGCTCCGCGGCCGCAAAACCGCCATATTTGCACACACGACCATGCCGCCGCACGGTCGGTTCCAACGCATCCTATGGCTCTCGACCGAGTCAAGCATGCCCGTATGCCATGGTTAAGGCATTTTGACACCTCTAGCCTCTCTACCATAGCGTTTGCCATTGCTCGAGAGCCTGAACGGCCCTTAACTTTGGCTCTACGGCTCCAGAACTACCATATTTGCACACACGACCATGCCGCCGCACTGGCCGGTTCAACACATCCTATGGCTCCCGGCACCGAGTCAAGCATGCCCGTACGCCATGGTTAAGGCATTTTGACACCTCTAGCCTCTCCACCACAGCGTTTGTTGCTGCCTCGAGAACTTGAATGGCCCTTAACCATGGCTCCACGGCTCTAGAACCGCCATATTTGCACACACGAATATGCTACCGCACGCCCGGTTCGTGCGTGTCCTACAGCTCTTGACACTAGGTCAAGCATGACCGTATGCCATGGTTAAGGCATTTTGATGCCTCTCCGGCCTCACCACCACAATGTTTGTCATCACCCGAGAGCCCGAACGGCCCTTAACTACAGCTCCACGACTCCGAACATCCATAATTGCACACACGACCGTGTCTTTGCCGCACGGGCCGGATCCCGTGCATTCTATGGCTCTCGGCACCCGGGTCAAGCACGCCTGTACGCCATGGTTAAGCCATTTTGATGCCTCTCACCTCTCCACCATAGAGTTTTCCATCACCCGAGAGCCCGAAGGGCCCTTAACCATGCCTCCACGGCTCCAAAAGCGCCATATTTGCACACTCGACCATGCCGCCGCACGGCCGGTTCCAACGCATTTTATGGCTCCCGCTCCGAGTCAAGCTTGCCCGTACGCCATGGTTAAGGCATTTTGACACCTCCGGCCTCTCTACCATAGCGTTTGCCATCACTCGAGAGTCTAAACGGCACTTAACCTCGGCTCCACGGCTCCGAAGCGCCATATTTGCACACACGACTTTGCCGCCACACGGCCGGTTCTGCGCATCCTACGGCTCCTCGCACCAAGTCAAGCATGCCCATGCACTATGGTTAAGGCGTTTTGACACCGCCGGCCTCTCGACCATAGCATTTGTTGCCGCCCAAGAACCCGAATGGCCCTTAACCATGGCTCCGCCGCTCTAGAACCGCCATATTTGCACACACGACTATGCTACCGCACGCCCGGTTCCTACGTGTCCCTGACTCTCGACACTTGGTCAAGCAAGACCGTATGCCATGGTTAAGGCGTTTTGACACCTCGGCCCCACCACCACAATGTTTGTCATCACCCGAGAGCCCGAACGGCCCTTAACTATAGCTCGACGACTCCGTAACATCCATAATTGCACACACGACCGTGCCGGCGCACGGCCGGATCCGTGCATCCTACGGCTCTCGGCACCGGTTCAAGCACACCCGTACGCCATGGTTAAGCCATTTTGATGCCTCTCACCTCTCCACCATAGAGTTTTCCATCACCCGAGAGCCCGAAGGGCCCTTAACCATGGCTCCACGGCAAAGTAAACCGCCACATTTGCACACACGACCATGCCGCCGCATGGTCGGTTCCAACGCGTCCTATGGCTCCTAAGACCGAGTCAAGCAAGCCCGTACACCATGGTTAAGGCATTTTGACACCTCTGGCCTCTCTACCATAGCGTTTTTCATCGCTCAAGAGCCTGAATGGCCCTTAACTCGGCTCCACGGCTCCAGAACTGCCATATTTGCACACACGACTTTGCTGCCGCACGGCCGGTTCCTATGCGTCCTACGGCTCCTCGCACCAAGTCAAGCATGCCTGTACGCTATGGTTAAGGCATTTTGACACCTCTAGCCTCTCCACCACAGCGTTTGTTGCCGCCTGAGAACCTGAATTGCCCTTAACCATGGCTCCATAGCTCTAGAACTGCCATATTTGCACACACAAATATGCTACCGCACAGCCGGTTCATGCGTGTCCTACAGCTCTTGACACTAGGTCAAGCATGACCGTATGCCATGGTTAAGTCATTTTGATGCCTCTGGCCTCACCACCACAATGTTTGTCATCACCCGAGAGCCTGAACGGCCCTTAACTACAGCTCCACGACTCGTAACATCCATAATTGCACACACTTTTTGTGCCGCCGCACGGCCGGATCCCGTGCATCCTATGGCTCTCGGCACCGGGTCAAGCACGCCCGTACGCCATGGTTAAGCCATTTTGATGCCTCTCACCTCTCCACCATAGAGTTTTCCATCACCTGAGAGCCTGAAGGGCCCTTAACCATGCCTCCACGGCTCCAAAACTTCCATATTTGCACACTCGACCATGCTGCCGCACGGTCGGTTCCAACGCATTTTATGGCTCCCGGCTCTGAGTCAAGCATGCCTGTACGCCATGGTTATGGCATTTTGACACCTCTAGCCTCTCTACCATAGCATTTGCCGTCACTCGAGAGCCTGAACGGCACTTAACCCGGCCCACGGCTCCGAACCGCCATATTTGCACACACGACTTTGCCGCGCACGGCCGGTTCCCGAGCATCCTACGGCTCCCGCACCAAGTCAAGCACGCCCATGCACTATGGTTAAGGCGTTTTGACACCGCCGGCCTCTCGACCACAGCATTTGTTGCCACCCAAGAACCCGAATGGCCCTTAACCATGGCTCCACCGCTCTAGAATTGCCATATTTGCACACACGACTATGCTACCGCACGCCCGACAAAGGTTCCTACGTGTCCTACAGCTCTCGACACTAGGTCAAGCACGACCGTATGCCATGGTTAAGGCATTTTGACACCTCTAGCCTCTCTACCATAGCGTTTGTCATCGCTCGAGAGCCTGAACGGCCCTTAACCTCGGCTCCACGGCTCCGTAACCGCCATATTTGCACACGACTTTTCTTCCCGCACGGCCGGTTCCTATGCGTCCTACGGCTCCTCGCACCAAGTCAAGCACGCCCATGCACCATGGTTAAGGCGTTTTAACACCTTTGGCCTCTCCACCACAGCGTTTATTACCACCCGAGAACCCGAATGGCCCTTAACCATGGCTCCACGGCTCTAGAAGCGCCATATTTGCACACACACTATGCTACCGCATGCTAGCCTTCGCATGTCCTACAGCTCTCGACACTAGGTCAAGCACGATCGTATGCCATGGTTAAGTCGTTTCGACACCTCTGGCCCCACCACCACAATGTTTGTCATCACCCGAGAGCCCGAACGGCCCTTAACTATAGCTCCACGACTCCAAAACATCCATAATTGCACACACGACTGTCCTGCCGCACAGCCGGATCCTGTGCATCCTACGGCTCTCGGCACCGGTTCAAGCACACCCGTACGCCATGGTTAAGCCATTTTGATGCCTCTCACCTCTCCACC
>JAENPR010002960.1:0-31692 GCA_018135685.1 Themeda triandra
AAAACTCAAATGCTACTCTTTTCATACGAAAAGTGGCTAGAACGATCCTTCACGAAACGGTTTTAGTATGGTTTGTCGTAACGGAACCAAAACTCCGCGAACCGGACTAGAAACAAGCTAAACATGATTTTTGGGTCAAACGGGATGACTTGGGTGTTAAGAAAAACTCAAATGCAACTCTTTTCGTGTCATACCCAAATTTTGAAGGAACAAAATGGATATATTAAACCTTATGTGCGCCCGAATCGGTGACTCACATAAGTGACAAATTGTGGGAATGTATCATCACAATGCTTATTACATAACAAATAGTGTTGAAAACAAATTATAAAACTTATTACAAATGGAATCTAAGATAAATTCTCGGAGCTCCAAGAACGGGTACGTCGGTTGACCACAAGTCTAGTACTCCCGGTAATCCTCAATGTAGTCTTGATCTGGTGTGGGTGGGAAAAACAAGGGTGAGTACAAAAGTACTCAACAAATATAGCAAGTAGTTTGATCCCATGAACTTATGAACAATGTAACATAAATAATATTAAGCATAAAATGGTAAATGATGAACATATTAACAATTAATTCATTATCTTAATGTAAGTGTGTCAAGGCCACCGTCCGTGGGTGCGGACGATATATCGATTTAAACTCTGCGCGAGAGGTGTACACTTTCACTATGAGTCATGTTTTACAATTGAGTGGGTTAATTACTCCCAAACCACCGCAAAACATATAAAGCCACCTATAGGATTCTTAACCCATTGGGGACGGAAACATCGGATATAGGAACCCCTTCCAATATGGCACATTCCTTCCTATTTATACACATAAGGACAGATTTGTCCTATACCCAACTCGCATACCACCAAGAAGCTAGAAAAAGGTCCTACGGATGACTAGAGCGAGCCATATAGCCCTCATAGTTGTACGATAAATCCATGATAAATCGGTTACGGATAACTCCTCGAGTTGCTAAAATGTCATTTTTATCGTTTGTTGCTTAAACATTAATTAAGTAACATGGATCATAGTCATGGAAATAAAACTCCAAACTATACTTGCCTTGATTATCAAAGTGTTCCTCTTTGGTCTGCTGATCGTCCAAGAAATCTTGACCACGATCGTCAAAGTTCGCTCACCGTCTAGACTCGATAATACACCAACATACAATCATCCATAGGCAATCATGCACTGAAGAAAGCAATTCTATAATTAGAACAGTACACCAACAATGATAAAACAAATATAAAAGTTTGTAAAATTATTCTACACGTCGCTACGATCACAAAGACGTGAAAATCAACTGAAAATCGGAATTACAATGAATAAGTTATGGATTTTACAAGATTTCCTATTATAAAATAATTTAATTAATTTATAACTTGAAAATCAAAAGTTGAAAATAAATCTAAGAATGATACTAACAGATACATCTTGTAATTACGAATCTAACGCAACTTGAACGGATTGATTCGGAGCTAAAATGATGAAGTTATGAATTTACCAAGTCTCTCTATTATAAAATAATGAATTAATTATAAGCTCGAATTTTAAATGTTAAAAACAATCCTAACAGCGCATTAACAGGTAGTTCATAAGATTATGATTCTAACGAAATGTATATGGCATAAAACAGAAAAAAATGAATTTTATAAATATCTGAATTTAGTGGCAAATCGGCATGTACTATGCCATAGACTAGTTCCATAGTCTGTAGACCAGTGGTGGGGTTGAGGCTGGTCTACCACGGACCAAGTCCATGATGAGAGGTGTATTTATATTGTATTTTGGGAATTCTTTTCCTGAAGGAAAACGGCCATATACGCATGTGATGTCAGCGTGACGTCAACAAAGCTAAGTTTGATGTCATCCAAAGCTAGCTAGCAAAGCTATCTGCACGACGCCGGCCAAACTGCTTGCTGCGTGCGGCTCATGGTCGTGGCGGTGGCGGCGCTCTGCATGTGTGCACGTGCACGATGGGAGGGCGCAGTGGCTGATGTGCCGTGCAGCAGGCTTGGGACTCAACACTTGCGATAGCGCCATGGCTGTCCGAGGCGTAGAGCTAGCCGGCGCAGTGAGAACTCAACTAGGGTAAACTAATTACGACATGAAATGGTGATTTGAGTTCGGGAGCTCACCACGCCTCTGTTAACAGGGACGATGGCGACTGGGATGCGGCGGACAGACACGACGTTGATGCCAGGAGGATGGAGGCTAACGAGAGCTTTGGCGAGCCCTAAAACTCCACCAACTTGTCTTGATTCTCCTAGAAAGGATAGGCAGGGCGTTAATTGTCGGGAGGATGCGAATCAACATAGGTGTGAAGGTGGTTTCAGAGATGGCCAAACCGTGGAGATCGACGATGGCGGGCGGAGCTTGCCAACGACGACGGCGGCGCCGCGACGGCTATAGCGGTGCTAGAGTGTGGAAGAGAGAGTGTGGAGCCTCTGGATGATGGAGTCGTGAGTGAACGAGTCTACGGCCTCGGTATGAAGAACAACTGCAGGAGCAGAGAAGTGGAGAGGAGTGCGGCTGGGTCACGGAGCTTGGTTCCATGCCGGGCCTTGCGGGATTAAGTTTTGAACGGACCAAGCGAGAGGGGGAGCAAGGGCGCATGCACGCCAGCAGTCCAGTTTGGCTCGGTCCTCGCGAGGTGTGCGGACGTGGCTTGGTCCGCAGCGGGGCTGAGTCCGTGGTCGTTCTTGGAGAGGCTGGTCACACGGTGCCTAAGATGGTGGATCGAGGGTGACCAGCTGAAGTTAGAAGAGAATTTGGTGCGTGGGCTGGCTGCCAATGTGTTCTGTTGTGTGGTTTCCTATTTGGCTTGCGAGCAGGAGATAGGCCACAAGGCCATGCTTAGCTGAGCCGGCTGATTGGGCCAGCAGGCCGTGAATAGAGAGGGGAGAAATCCTTTCCTTTTTCTTAAACTATTTTCCCATTTCCAAAAATTTTGAATGCTATTTTAGAGTTTTGTCAAATCCAAGCAATACAAAAAGAAATATGCATCAGCATGAATGAAAGAACATATTCCTATACGTTATATTTAATTTTAATTTCTTTAAAATTATTATTTTGCCTATATTAAATATTCCCAAATATTGCATAAATAAATCATTTTAGCTATTTTAAAATATTGCATAATTTTGGGTGTTACAATTCTACCCCTTAAAAGAATCTCGTCCTCGAGATTAGATTAGACTTACTCAAATAACTGCGGATAAGCATCTCTCGTGAGCATCCTCTCGTTTCCCAATTTGCCTCCCGCACTCTGAATATCGATTCCATTGTACCTTGCACATCTTAATTACCTTGCTCCCGGTGACCTTTTCTCGCGGTATCTAAAATCTTTAACGGGAATTCCTCATACGTGAGATCCTTCTCAACAATAAGTTCCTCCAAAGGTAAATGCTCCTTTTCGTGCACACGCAAACACTTTGAGTTGAGACACATGGAACACATCATGCACATTGGACAAACTCGTAGGCAGCTCCAATTGATAAGCCACTTCTCCACATCTCTTTAAAACTTTGAATGGACCAACATACCTTGGTGCTAGTTTACCTTCTCGGTTAAACCTCTTCACACTTCTCATGGGTGACACTTTTAAATAGACATAATCTCCTTCTTTGAAGACCAACTCTTCTACGAGTGTCAGATAACTCTTCTCGTCGAGATTGAGCCACTCTCAAATTTTCTCTAATCTTCCTTACATGTTCTTCAAAGATTCTAACACATCCGGTCCAAACACCCGAGTTTCCCAGCTTGATTCCAAAACAAAGGTGTTCTACACTTACGTCCATACAACGCTTCAAACGGTGCCATCTTGAGACTCGTTGATAACTATTGTTGTATGAGAATTCTGCATAAGACAAACTCTTGTCCCAACTAGTACCATATTGCAAAGCACAAGCTCTCAACATATCTTCTAAAATCTGGTTAATCCTTTCGGGTCGTCCATCGGGTACCGGGGGATGATAGGTCGTGCTAAAATTCAACTTTGTCCCCAAGGAATTATGCACATCTCTCCAAAAGTGAGATGTGAATTGAGTACCCCTATCAGACACGATCTTCTTTAGAACACCATGCAGACACACAATTCTCTCCATGTACAAGCAGCTAACCGAGGCCCTATAGGTGGTCTTTACAGCAAGAAGTGAGCTACCTTAGTTAGTCGATCAATTATTACCCTGATAGAATCATATCCTGCCTTAGTATGGGGTAATCCGTTTATGAAATCCATTCCCACTTCTTCCCACTTCCATTCGGGTATCTTCATTGGTTGCAACAATCCCAGTCTTTGGTGTTCGGCCTTCACTCGTTGGCAAGTGTCACATAAGGCGACATACTCGCCACATCTCTTTTCAAACCAACCCACCAATACTTTTCCTTGAGATCCAGGTACATCTTAGTACTTCCAGATGAATAGAGTAAGCCGATTCATGTGCTTCTCGCAATATTGCATCACGAATGGCTTTCACCTCGGGCACACATATTCTCTTCCCAAACCATAGAGTACCGCTCATCTATGTGGAAGCCTGGTGCCTTTCCAATTATTACATTCTCGCCTATCTCCTTTAATTTCTCATCCTCTAACCGGCCTTACGTATCTCTTGCTCCAACGTAGGTGTCACTTCTATCTCCATAGCATTAGCAACAATGCCAAGGTTTAGATGCGAGAACTCGCACACAAGTCATCCGACATAGGTGTCGTCCAAGCGCATTGGCATACTTCTTCCCCGCTAAGTGCATCGGCCACGACATTTGCTTTCCCAGGATGATAATGCACATCCAAATCATAATCCTTGATCGGCTCCAACCAACGACGCGCTCAAGTTTAGATCGACCGAGTAAAGATGTACTTCAAGCTCTTATGGTCAAGTAAAGATATCAGCCTTATGACCAACAAGATAATGCCTCCAAATCTTCAAAGCATGAACCACGCTAACTCCAAATCATGAGTAGGATAGTTCAATTCATGCTTCCTTAATTGCCTTGATGCATAAGCAACAACTCTACCTTCTTGCATGAGAACACATCCCAATCCAAGACGAGATGCGTCACAATAGATAGAGAATTTCTTGTTCAAATGGCAGTATCAACACTTGGGAGCTGTAGTTAATCTCTTCTTCAACTCTTCAAAGCTTGCTTGACATTTATCGGACAATACAAACTTGGCATTCTTCTCCAATAGAGAAGTCATGGGTTTAGCCGGTTTGGAGAATCCTTCAATGAATCTTCGGTAGTAGCCAGCTAGACCAAGAAAACTACGAATCTCGGTCACATCGTAGGTGGCTTCCAGCTCAACACATCCATCACCTTGCTTGGATCCACCGCTATCCCACCATTGGAGACAATATGGCCAAGGAAAGAGACTTCCTTTAACCGAGAACCCACACTTGCTTCGCTTGGCATACAACTTATGCTCTCGAGCTTCGCAAAACCATCCTCGTGTGCTCGCATGTTCTTCTTTTGTCTTGGAGAATACCAGGATATCATCAATGAATACCACCACGAACTTGTCAAGGTACTCCATAAACACCTTATTCATCATGTACATGAAGTAGTGCATTGGTCAAACCAAAAGACATAACGTGTACTCATACAGCCCATACCTCGTGGTAAATGTTGTCTGGGTATATCCGTAGATCGAATCTTTAGTTGGTGGTAACCCGAACGAAGGTCAATCTTTGGAGAACACACAAGCACCCTTCAACCGATCGAATAAGTCGTCGATCCGGGCGGTGGGTACTTGTTCTTGATGGTAACCTCATTGAGTGATCGGTAATCGACACACATCCTCTCGAGTACCATCCTTCTTATCAACGAAAATAACAGTGCTCCCAAGGTGAAGAACTAGGGCGAATGAAACCCTTTTCTTGTAACTCTTTTAGTTGTTTCTTAAGTTCTTCTAATTCATTTACCCCCATTCTATATGGACGCTTAGCTATTGGTGCGGTGCCGTGTAATAACTCAATGATAAATTCAATGTCACGGTCTCGGTGGCATACCCGGCAAGTCATCGGAAAAACATCCGGAATTCCTTCACAACTTGATCTTGTGGATTAGCATCGTTCACCGATTCACCGTGGGCCGGGTAGGTGCTTGCACTACAACATCAACACTCGATCCGATCTCCCTTAGGTGAAGTCAAGACTACAATCCCTCTTTACATCTTATCTCAGCTTGGTGGGCTCCCATCCAATCCAATCCCGTAATTAAATCAATGCCGATGCATTCAACACAACAAAGATCGACTTCAAAATCTACCCCCCTTAAATGAAGTTTTGCTAAAGGGCAAAAGAGTAAGCGGTTGGTAAAGCACCCCGGTGAATTTACTACCATTTGATTTTTCATGGCGATAACCGTAATCCATGGTTTCTAACAAATGCTTGAGAGACAAAAGAATGCGAAGCTCCGTAATCAAAAAGTACAAGAGAGATGGAATTGACATGGAACGTACCAAGCATGACCTCTCGGTGCTCGTGCAGTCTCGGTAGACACATGGTTCACTTTCGCATGATTACCATATGATTTTTGGTTTCCATTTTGCCTCCGAGGTGTTTGTTGGTTTTGCTTCTTAGGACAAGTAATTAGCATAATGTCCTGGTTCACCGCAATGATAGCACAATTGCGAAGTGTTGTTGGGTGCGGTGAGACGTGGGGTGCGGGTGTCCAGACATTGCTGCCGGGCGCCGATTCCCATTCCGACGCCGAGCATACCGACTCCTATTCCACCGGCTAGACCGTCCTGGTTCCTCCGCCGGGAAACCCCGGGGTGAGAGTTGGGACAGAAACGAGAGTTGCTTCCCGAGCCTTGACCACTATTCCACTTCCTCTTCTTGTCTTGCGCCGGACGTTCATTGTCTAGCACAATAGCACGGTTCACCACCGCTCAAAAGTGGCGTAGGTGTTGCCCTTCAACTGCAGCTCGAGATCATAATGTATGCCATTAAGGAAATGGCGCCGCTTATCAAGCATCATCACGAACCTCATTTGGAACATAACGAGCCAAATCCTCGAATTTATCATGGTATTCGCTCATTGTCATGGAGCCCATCCTGAGGTTCCTGAATTCTTCTTGCTTTTGCTCAACCAAAGCACTGGAATGTGACGAGCTCAAGTCCCTCACAAATACATCCCAAGTGATTTCAGGAGCATTGTTGGGACGAGCAGCCTTGATAGGAGTCCCACCATGTCCGAGCATTACCTTTGAAGTTGCCCAGATGCATACAACACCTTCTCCCCGATCATTGCACCGAGCGAGGACCGCTTCTCCATTAAAGCACGCAACCGTCATCCGCCTCAAAAGGCTCCTTGGCATGAGAAAACACGGGAGGATGTCCATACATGAACTCCTTGCGCTTATCTCTAGGTGGTTGAGTAGGTCTAGCTTGTATATTCTCGCATGTACCGCATCATGGCTTGCATCGTACGTGTCCGGTTTTGCATCATCTCGATTTTGGTTTTGCATCATTTGCGCTCGCATCGCCATGAACCGCTCGGGGTCATTGGTGGTGGTGGTGGTGGCAGGTCATCATTGTCTTCGACATTGTCTCTCCGTCTACGTCCCGAGGCATCCGCTTTTTCCAAAACAAATGTTCAAGTTTTAGGGAATTTCAATTCGATGTCACTTATATAAAATATAGAGTGAACTAAAAATCCTCGGGGCAAATTTTTGACTCTTAGAGATACAAAGAGAACTGCCATTTGTTGAGTCCTAGGTATCCAACAGAGTGATCTTTATATATAGAAAATTTATGAAATTATCTACCCAACTATCTATTCATTAGTCCCAAACCTTAAGCCTATATCTAAATGAAGTTGTAGATGAAGTCCACAAAATCATTGCAATCATTCAAAGAGCCAAATCAAACATATTCATAATAACAATTTAACAAAGCAATTAAAGACACACTATTCAATCATGACTCAAATTGTGATTACTATCGTTCTTTTTAGGTTAAGGGCAAAGATCCTAAAACTCCTATTCTAAGAATGCAGAAATAGATGAGAAAAGATCCCTAGAAGCATGATAAGGCAAGATGAGATTAGAATTTTTAAAATAAGAAACAAGGGAAGAGAAAGAACAGAAATAAGGTAAAATATAGAAGAAAATATCATGGTTTTCTAGAACAAGGATTTTTGTGGCAATTTCTAAACTCTAGAACGACCGGTTCTACTAGGCTTAAGGTCTGCGGTCAACATTGAGCCGATACCAATCTGTCATACCCAAATTTTGAAGGAACAAAATGGATATATTAAACCTTATGTGCGCCCGGATCGGTGACTCACATAAGTGACAAATTGTGGGAATGTATCATCACAATGCTTATTACATAACAAATAGTGTTGAAAACAAATTATAAAACTTATTACGGCGGAATCTAAGATAAATTCTCAACGCGGAAGCTCCAAGAACGGGTACGTCGACGGTTGACCACAAGTCTAGTACTCTTCGGCGGTAATCCTCAATGTAGTCTTGATCTGGTGTGGGTGGGAAAAACAAGGGTGAGTACAAAGTACTCAACAAATATAGCAAGTAGTTTGATCCCATGAACTTATGAACAATGTAACATAAATAATATTAAGCATAAAATGGTAAATGATGAACATATTAACAATTAATTCATTATCTTAATGTAAGTGTGTCAAGGCCACCTTTGTCCGTGGGCACGGACGATATATCGATT
Organism: Themeda triandra; assembly: GCA_018135685.1. Classification (NCBI taxonomy): domain Eukaryota; kingdom Viridiplantae; phylum Streptophyta; class Magnoliopsida; order Poales; family Poaceae; genus Themeda; species Themeda triandra. The sequence continues at coordinate 8,688 of JAENPR010002960.1, forward strand.
TAAACTCGCGAGCAGGTGTACACTTTCACTATGAGTCATGTTTTACAATTGAGTGGGTTAATTACTCCCAAACCACCGCAAAACATATAAAGCCACCTATAGGATTCTTCTAACCCATTGGGACGCGGAAACATCGATATAGGAACCCCCCTTCCAATATGGCACATTCCTTCCCGCTATACACATAAGGACGAAGCTGTCCTATACCCAACTCGCATACCACCAAGAAGCTAGAAAAAGGTCCTACTGAGATGACTAGAGCCGAGCCATATAGCCCTCATAGTTGTACGATAAATCCATGATAAATCGATTCACGGATAATTCCTCGAGTTGCTAAAATGTCATTTTTATCGTTTGTTGCTTAAACATTAATTAAGTAACATGGATCATAGTCATGGAAATAAAACTCCAAACTATACTTGCCTTGATTATCAAAGTGTTCCTATTTGGTCCTGCTGATCGTCCAAATACGACCCCGATCGTCAAAGTTACGCCACCGTCTAGACTCGATAATACACCAACATACAATCATCCATAGGCAATCATGCACGAAGAAAGCAATTCTATAATTAGAACAGTACACCAACAATGATAAAACAAATATAAAAGTTTGTAAAATTATTCTACACGTCGCTACGATCACAAAGACGTGAAAATCACTGAAATCGAATTACAATGAATAAGTTATGGATTTTACAAGATTTCCTATTATAAAATAATTTAATTAATTTATAACTTGAAAATCAAAAGTTGAAAATAAATCTAAGAATGATACTAACAGATACATCTTGTAATTACGAATCTAACGCAACTTGAACGGATTGATTCGGAGCTAAAATGATGAAGTTATGAATTTACCAAGTCTCTCTATTATAAAATAATGAATTAATTATAAGCTCGAATTTTAAATGTTAAAAACAATCCTAACAGCGCATTAACAGGTAGTTCATAAGATTATGATTCTAACGAAATGTATATGGCATAAAACAGAAAAAAATGGATTTTATAAATATCTGAATTTAGTGGCAAATCGACATGTACTATGCCATAGACTAGTTCCATAGTCTGTAGACCAGTGGTGGGGTTGAGGCTGGTCTACCATGGACCAAGTCCATGATGAGAGGTGTATTTATATTGTATTTTGGGAATTCTTTTCCTGAAAAAAAACAGCCATATACGCATGTGATGTCAGCGTGACGTCAACAAAGCTAAGTTTGATGTCATCCAAAGCTAGCTAGCAAAGCTATCTGCACGACGCCGGCCAAACTGCTTGCTGCGTGCGGCTCATGGTCGTGGCGGTGGCGGCGCTCTGCATGTGTGCACGTGCACGATGGGAGGGCGCAGTGGCTGATGTGCCGTGCAGCAGGCTTGGGACTCAACACTTGCGATAGCGCCATGGCTGTCCGAGGCGTAGAGCTAGCCGGCGCAGTGAGAACTCAACTAGGGTAAACTAATTACGACATGAAATGGTGATTTGAGTTCGGGAGCTCACCACGCCTCTGTTAACAGGGACGATGGCGACTGGGATGCGGCGGACAGACACGACGTTGATGCCAGGAGGATGGAGGCTAACGAGAGCTTTGGCGAGCCCTAAAACTCCACCAACTTGTCTTGATTCTCCTAGAAAGGATAGGCAGGGCGTTAATTGTCGGGAGGATGCGAATCAACATAGGTGTGAAGGTGGTTTCAGAGATGGCCAAACCGTGGAGATCGACGATGGCGGGCGGAGCTTGCCAACGACGACGGCGGCGCCGCGACGGCTATAGCGGTGCTAGAGTGTGGAAGAGAGAGTGTGGAGCCTCTGGATGATGGAGTCGTGAGTGAACGAGTCTACGGCCTCGGTATGAAGAACAACTGCAGGAGCAGAGAAGTGGAGAGGAGTGCGGCTGGGTCACGGAGCTTGGTTCCATGCCGGGCCTTGCGGATTAAGTTTTGAACGGACCAAGCGAGAGGGGAGCAAGGGCGCATGCACGCCAGCAGTCCAGTTTGGCTCGGTCCTCGCGAGGTGTGCGGACGTGGCTTGGTCCGCAGCGGGGCTGAGTCCGTGGTCGTTCTTGGAGAGGCTGGTCACACGGTGCCTAAGATGGTGGATCGAGGGTGACCAGCTGAAGTTAGAAGAGAATTTGGTGCGTGGGCTGGCTGCCAATGTGTTCTGTTGTGTGGTTTCCTATTTGGCTTGCGAGCAGGAGATAGGCCACAAGGCCATGCTTAGCTGAGCCGGCTGATTGGGCCAGCAGGCCGTGAATAGAGAGGGGAGAAATCCTTTCCTTTTTCTTAAACTATTTTCCCATTTCCAAAAATTTTGAATGCTATTTTAGAGTTTTGTCAAATCCAAGCAATACAAAAAGAAATATGCATCAGCATGAATGCAAGAACATATTCCTATACGTTATATTTAATTTTAATTTCTTTAAAATTATTATTTTGCCTATATTAAATATTCCCAAATATTGCATAAATAAATCATTTTAGCTATTTTAAAATATTGCATAATTTTGGGTGTTACATTTCGCAATACCAAAAGTGGCTTGAACTGTCTTCATGAACGGTTTTCGCACGGTTTGTCGTAACGGAACCAAAACTCCGGGAACGGACTAGAAACGAGCTAAACATGAGTTTTGGGTCAAACGGGATGACTTGGGTGTTAAGAAAAACTCAAATGCAACTCTTTTCGTACCAAAAGTGGCTAGAACAGTCTTCACGAACGGTTTTCGCACAGTTTGTCGTGCCGGAACCAAAACTCCAGGAACGGACTAGAAACAAGCTAAACATGAGTTTTGGGGCAAACGGGATGACTTGGGTGTTAAGAAAAATTCAAATGCAACTCTTTTCGTACCAAAAGTGGCTAGAACGGTCTTCACGAACGGTTTTCGCACAGTTTGTCGTACCGGAACCAAAACACCAGGAACGGACTAGAAATGAGCTAAACATGAGTTTTGGGGCAAACGGGATGACTTGGGTGTTAAGAAAAACTCAAATGCAACTCTTTTCGTACCAAAAGTGGCTGGAACGGTCTTCACGAACGGTTTTTGCACAGTTTGTCGTACCAGAACCAAAACACCAGAAACGGACTAGAAATGAGCTAAACATGAGTTTTGGGGCAAGCGGGATGACTTGGGTGTTAAGAAAAACTCAAATGCAACTCTTTTTGTACCAAAAGTGGCTTGAACTGTCTTCACGAACGGTTTTCGCACGGTTTGTCATAGCGGAACCAAAACTCCGGGAACGGACTACAAACGAGCTAAACATGAGTTTTGGGTCAAACGGGATGACTTGGGTGTTAAGAAAAACTCAAATGCAACTCTTTTTGTACCAAAAGTGGCTAGAACTGTCTTCACGAACGGTTTTCGCACGGTTTGTCGTAACGGAACCAAAACTCCAGGAACGGACTAGAAACGAGCTAAACATGAGTTTTGGGTCAAACGGGATGACTTGGGTGTTAAGAAAAACTCAAATGCAACTCTTTTCGTACCAAAAGTGGCTAGAACGGTCTTCACGAACGGTTTTCGCACGGTTTGTCATACGGAACCAAAACTCCCGGAACGGACTAGAAACGAGCTAAACATGAGTTTTGGGTCAAACGGGATGACTTGGGTGTTAAGAAAAACTCAAATGCAACTCTTTTTGTACCAAAAGTGGCTAGAACTGTCTTCACGAACGGTTTTCGCACGGTTTGTCGTAACGGAACCAAAACTCGGGGAACGGACTAGAAACGAGCTAAACATGAGTTTTGGGGCAAACGGGATGACTTGGGTGTTAAGAAAAACTCAAATGCAACTCTTTTCGTACCAAAAGTGGCTAGAACGGTCTTCACGAACGGTTTTCGCACGGTTTGTCATACGGAACCAAAACTCCAGGAACGGACTAGAAACGAGCTAAACATGAGTTTTGGGGCAAACGGGATGACTTGGGTGTTAAGAAAACTCAAATGCAACTCTTTTTGTACCAAAAGTGGCTAGAACGTCTTCACGAACGGTTTTAGCACGGTTTGTCGTAACGGAACCAAAACTCCACGGAACGGACTAGAAACGAGCTAAACATGAGTTTTGGGTCAAACGGGATGACTTGGGTGTTAAGAAAAACTCAAATGCAACTCTTTTTGTACCAAAAGTGGCTAGAACTGTCTTCACGAACGGTTTTCGCACGGTTTGTCGTACCGGAACCAAAACTCCAGGAACGGACTAGAAACGAGCTAAACATGAGTTTTGGGGCAAACGGGATGACTTGGGTGTTAAGAAAACTCAAATGCAACTCTTTTCATACCAAAAGTGGCTAGAACAGTCTTCACGAACGGTTTTCGCATGGTTTGTCGTACCGGAACCAAAACTCCAGGAACGGACTAGAAACGAGCTAAACATGAGTTTTGGGTCAAACGGGATGACTTGGGTGTTAAGAAAAACTCAAATGCAACTCTTTTTGTACCAAAAGTGGCTTGAACTGTCTTCACGAACGGTTTTAGCACGGTTTGTCGTAACGGAACCAAAACTCCAGGAACGGACTAGAAACGAGCTAAACATGAGTTTTGGGCAAACGGGATGACTTGGGTGTTAAGAAAAACTCAAATGCAACTCTTTTTGTACCAAAAGTGGCTAGAACTGTCTTCACGAACGGTTTTCGCACGGTTTGTCATATGGAACCAAAACTCAGGAACGGACTAGAAACGAGCTAAACATGAGTTTTGGGTCAAACGGGATGACTTGGGTGTTAAGAAAAACTCAAATGCAACTCTTTTCGTACCAAAAGTGGCTAGAACGGTCTTCACGAACGGTTTTAGCACGGTTTGTCGTAACGGAACCAAAACTCCAGGAACGGACTAGAAACGAGCTAAACATGAGTTTTGGGTCAAACGGGATGACTTGGGTGTTAAGAAAAACTCAAATGCAACTCTTTTTGTACCAAAAGTGGCTTGAACTGTCTTCACGAACGGTTTTCGCACAGTTTGTCGTAACGGAACCAAAACTCCGGGAACGGACTAGAAACGAGCTAAACATGAGTTTTGGGCAAACGGGATGACTTGGGTGTTAAGAAAACTCAAATGCAACTCTTTTCGTACCAAAAGTGGCTAGAACAGTCTTCACGAACGGTTTTAGCACGGTTTGTCGTAACGGAACCAAAACTCCGGAACGGACTAGAAACGAGCTAAACATGAGTTTTGGGTCAAACGGGATGACTTGGGTGTTAAGAAAAACTCAAATGCAACTCTTTTTGTACCAAAAGTGGCTAGAAGCTGTCTTCACGAACGGTTTTGCATAGCACGGTTTGTCGTAACGGAACCAAAACTCTAGGAACGGACTAGAAACGAGCTAAACATGAGTTTTGGGGCAAACGGGATGACTTGGGTGTTAAGAAAAACTCAAATGCAACTCTTTTCGTACCAAAAGTGGCTAGAACGGTCTTCACGAACGGTTTTAGCACGGTTTGTCGTAACGGAACCAAAACTCCGGAACGGACTAGAAACGAGCTAAACATGAGTTTTGGGTCAAACGGGATGACTTGGGTGTTAAGAAAAACTCAAATGCAACTCTTTTTGTACCAAAAGTGGCTAGAAGCTGTCTTCACGAACGGTTTTAGCACGGTTTGTCGTAACGGAACCAAAACTCCGGGAACGGACTAGAAACGAGCTAAACATGAGTTTTGGGGCAAACGGGATGACTTGGGTGTTAAGAAAAACTCAAATGCAACTCTTTTTGTACCAAAAGTGGCTAGAACAGTCTTCACGAACGGTTTTAGCACGGTTTGTCATACGGAACCAAAACTCCGGAACGGACTAGAAACGAGCTAAACATGAGTTTTGGGTCAAACGGGATGACTTGGGTGTTAAGAAAAACTCAAATGCAACTCTTTTTGTACCAAAAGTGGCTAGAACAGTCTTCACGAACGGTTTTAGCACGGTTTGTCGTAATGGAACCAAAACTCCAGGAACGGACTAGAAACGAGCTAAACATGAGTTTTGGGTCAAACGGGATGACTTGGGTGTTAAGAAAAACTCAAATGCAACTCTTTTTGTACCAAAAGTGGCTAGAACTGTCTTCACGAACGGTTTTCGCACGGTTTGTCGTAACGGAACCAAAACTCCAGGAACGGACTAGAAACGAGCTAAACATGAGTTTTGGGTCAAACGGGATGACTTGGGTGTTAAGAAAAACTCAAATGCAACTCTTTTCGTACCAAAAGTGGCTAGAACAGTCTTCACGAACGGTTTTAGCACGGTTTGTCGTAACGGAACCAAAACTCGCGAACGGGAACGGACTAGAAACGAGCTAACGAGCTAAACATGAGTTTTGGGGCAAACGGGATGACTTGGGTGTTAAGAAAAACTCAAATGCAACTCTTTTGTACCAAAAGTGGCTAGAACAGTCTTCACGAACGGTTTTAGCACGGTTTGTCGTAACGGAACCAAAACTCCAGGAACGGACTAGAAACGAGCTAAACATGAGTTTTGGGGCAAACGGGATGACTTGGGTGTTAAGAAAAACTCAAATGCAACTCTTTTTGTACCAAAAGTGGCTAGAATGGTCTTCACGAACGGTTTTCGCAGCACGGTTTGTCGTAACGGAACCAAAACTCCCAGGAACGGACTAGAAACGAGCTAAACATGAGTTTTGGGGCAAACGGGATGACTTGGGTGTTAAGAAAAACTCAAATGCAACTCTTTTCGTACCAAAAGTGGCTAGAACAGTCTTCACGAACGGTTTTCGCACGGTTTGTCGTAACGGAACCAAAACTCCGGGAACGGACTAGAAACGAGCTAAACATGAGTTTTGGGTCAAACGGGATGACTTGGGTGTTAAGAAAAACTCAAATGCAACTCTTTTTGTACCAAAAGTGGCTAGAACTGTCTTCACGAACGGTTTTAGCACGGTTTGTCGTACGGAACCAAAACTCCAGGAACGGACTAGAAACGAGCTAAACATGAGTTTTGGGCAAACGGGATGACTTGGGTGTTAAGAAAACTCAAATGCAACTCTTTTTGTACCAAAAGTGGCTAGAACAGTCTTCACGAACGGTTTTAGCACGGTTTGTCGTAACGGAACCAAAACTCCAGGAACGGACTAGAAACGAGCTAAACATGAGTTTTGGGGCAAACGGGATGACTTGGGTGTTAAGAAAACTCAAATGCAACTCTTTTCGTACCAAAAGTGGCTAGAACAGTCTTCACGAACGGTTTTCGCACGGTTTGTCATACGGAACCAAAACTCCGGAACGGACTAGAAACGAGCTAAACATGAGTTTTGGGTCAAACGGGATGACTTGGGTGTTAAGAAAAACTCAAATGCAACTCTTTTCGTACCAAAAGTGGCTAGAACGGTCTTCACGAACGGTTTTCGCACGGTTTGTCGTAACGGAACCAAAACTCCGGGAACGGACTAGAAACGAGCTAAACATGAGTTTTGGGTCAAACGGGATGACTTGGGTGTTAAGAAAAACTCAAATGCAACTCTTTTCGTACCAAAAGTGGCTAGAACAGTCTTCACGAACGGTTTTAGCACGGTTTGTCGTAACGGAACCAAAACTCCGGGAACGGACTAGAAACGAGCTAAACATGAGTTTTGGGTCAAACGGGATGACTTGGGTGTTAAGAAAAACTCAAATGCAACTCTTTTGTACCAAAAGTGGCTAGAACGGTCTTCACGAACGGTTTTAGCACGGTTTGTCGTAACGGAACCAAAACTCCTGGAACGGACTAGAAACGAGCTAAACATGAGTTTTGGGCAAACGGGATGACTTGGGTGTTAAGAAAAACTCAAATGCAACTCTTTTTGTACCAAAAGTGGCTAGAACGGTCTTCACGAACGGTTTTAGCACGGTTTGTCGTAACGGAACCAAAACTCCGGGAACGGACTAGAAACGAGCTAAACATGAGTTTTGGGTCAAACGGGATGACTTGGGTGTTAAGAAAAACTCAAATGCAACTCTTTTCGTACCAAAAGTGGCTAGAACAGTCTTCACGAACGGTTTTAGCACGGTTTGTCGTAACGGAACCAAAACTCCGGGAACGGACTAGAAACGAGCTAAACATGAGTTTTGGGTCAAACGGGATGACTTGGGTGTTAAGAAAAACTCAAATGCAACTCTTTTTGTACCAAAAGTGGCTAGAACGGTCTTCACGAACGGTTTTCGCACGGTTTGTCGTAACGGAACCAAAACACCAGGAACGGACTAGAAACGAGCTAAACATGAGTTTTGGGGCAAACGGGATGACTTGGGTGTTAAGAAAACTCAAATGCAACTCTTTTCGTACCAAAAGTGGCTTGAACTGTCTTCACGAACGGTTTTAGCACGGTTTGTCGTAACGGAACCAAAACTCCGGAACGGACTAGAAACGAGCTAAACATGAGTTTTGGGTCAAACGGGATGACTTGGGTGTTAAGAAAAACTCAAATGCAACTCTTTTTGTACCAAAAGTGGCTAGAACTGTCTTCACGAACGGTTTTCGCACGGTTTGTCGTAACGGAACCAAAACTCCGAGGAACGGACTAGAAACGAGCTAAACATGAGTTTTGGGGCAAACGGGATGACTTGGGTGTTAAGAAAAACTCAAATGCAACTCTTTTCGTACCAAAAGTGGCTAGAACGGTCTTCACGAACGGTTTTCGCACGGTTTGTCGTAACGGAACCAAAACTCCGGAACGGACTAGAAACGAGCTAAACATGAGTTTTGGGTCAAACGGGATGACTTGGGTGTTAAGAAAAACTCAAATGCAACTCTTTTTGTACCAAAAGTGGCTAGAACTGTCTTCACGAACGGTTTTCGCACGGTTTGTCGTAACGGAACCAAAACTCCAGGAACGGACTAGAAACGAGCTAAACATGAGTTTTGGGGCAAACGGGATGACTTGGGTGTTAAGAAAAACTCAAATGCAACTCTTTTCGTACCAAAAGTGGCTAGAACAGTCTTCACGAACGGTTTTAGCACGGTTTGTCGTAACGGAACCAAAACTCCGGAACGGACTAGAAACGAGCTAAACATGAGTTTTGGGTCAAACGGGATGACTTGGGTGTTAAGAAAAACTCAAATGCAACTCTTTTGTACCAAAAGTGGCTAGAACTGTCTTCACGAACGGTTTTCGCACGGTTTGTCGTAACGGAACCAAAACTTCAGGAACGGACTAGAAACGAGCTAAACATGAGTTTTGGGTCAAACGGGATGACTTGGGTGTTAAGAAAAACTCAAATGCAACTCTTTTCGTACCAAAAGTGGCTAGAACTGTCTTCACGAACGGTTTTCGCACGGTTTGTCGTAACGGAACCAAAACTCGGGAACGGACTAGAAACGAGCTAAACATGAGTTTTGGGTCAAACGGGATGACTTGGGTGTTAAGAAAAACTCAAATGCAACTCTTTTCGTACCAAAAGTGGCTAGAACTGTCTTCACGAACGGTTTTCGCACGGTTTGTCGTAACGGAACCAAAACTCCAGGAACGGACTAGAAACGAGCTAAACATGAGTTTTGGGTCAAACGGGATGACTTGGGTGTTAAGAAAAACTCAAATGCAACTCTTTTTGTACCAAAAGTGGCTAGAACTGTCTTCACGAACGGTTTTCGCACAGTTTGTCGTACCGGAACCAAAACTCAGGAACGGACTAGAAACGAGCTAAACATGAGTTTTGGGGCAAACGGGATGACTTGGGTGTTAAGAAAAACTCAAATGCAACTCTTTTCGTACCAAAAGTGGCTAGAAGCTGTCTTCACGAACGGTTTTTTAGCACGGTTTGTCGTAACGGAACCAAAACTCCGGGAACGGACTAGAAACGAGCTAAACATGAGTTTTGGGTCAAACGGGATGACTTGGGTGTTAAGAAAAACTCAAATGCAACTCTTTTTGTACCAAAAGTGGCTAGAACGGTCTTCACGAACGGTTTTCGCACGGTTTGTCGTAACGGAACCAAAACTCCAGGAACGGACTAGAAACGAGCTAAACATGAGTTTTGGGGCAAACGGGATGACTTGGGTGTTAAGAAAAACTCAAATGCAACTCTTTTTGTACCAAAAGTGGCTAGAACGGTCTTCACGAACGGTTTTTAGCACGGTTTGTCGTACCGGAACCAAAACTCCGGGAACGGACTAGAAACGAGCTAAACATGAGTTTTGGGTCAAACGGGATGACTTGGGTGTTAAGAAAAACTCAAATGCAACTCTTTTTGTACCAAAAGTGGCTAGAACGGTCTTCACGAACGGTTTTCGCACGGTTTGTCGTAACGGAACCAAAACTCAGGAACGGACTAGAAACGAGCTAAACATGAGTTTTGGGGCAAACGGGATGACTTGGGTGTTAAGAAAAACTCAAATGCAACTCTTTTCGTACCAAAAGTGGCTAGAACAGTCTTCACGAACGGTTTTCGCACGGTTTGTCGTAACGGAACCAAAACTCCAGGAACGGACTAGAAACGAGCTAAACATGAGTTTTGGGGCAAACGGGATGACTTGGGTGTTAAGAAAAACTCAAATGCAACTCTTTTTGTACCAAAAGTGGCTAGAACAGTCTTCACGAACGGTTTTAGCACGGTTTGTCGTAACGGAACCAAAACTCCGGGAACGGACTAGAAACGAGCTAAACATGAGTTTTGGGTCAAACGGGATGACTTGGGTGTTAAGAAAAACTCAAATGCAACTCTTTTTGTACCAAAAGTGGCTAGAACTGTCTTCACGAACGGTTTTCGCACGGTTTGTCGTAACGGAACCAAAACTCCGAACGGACTAGAAACGAGCTAAACATGAGTTTTGGGTCAAACGGGATGACTTGGGTGTTAAGAAAAACTCAAATGCAACTCTTTTCGTACCAAAAGTGGCTAGAACGGTCTTCACGAACGGTTTTCGCACGGTTTGTCGGAACCAAAACTCAGGAACGGACTAGAAACGAGCTAAACATGAGTTTTGGGTCAAACGGGATGACTTGGGTGTTAAGAAAAACTCAAATGCAACTCTTTTTGTACCAAAAGTGGCTAGAACAGTCTTCACGAACGGTTTTAGCACGGTTTGTCGTACTGGAACCAAAACTCCAGGAACGGACTAGAAACGAGCTAAACATGAGTTTTGGGTCAAACGGGATGACTTGGGTGTTAAGAAAAACTCAAATGCAACTCTTTTCGTACCAAAAGTGGCTAGAACTGTCTTCACGAACGGTTTTCGCACGGTTTGTCGTAACGGAACCAAAACTCCGGGAACGGACTAGAAACGAGCTAAACATGAGTTTTGGGTCAAACGGGATGACTTGGGTGTTAAGAAAAACTCAAATGCAACTCTTTTTGTACCAAAAGTGGCTAGAACAGTCTTCACGAACGGTTTTAGCACGGTTTGTCGTAACGGAACCAAAACTCCAGGAACGGACTAGAAACGAGCTAAACATGAGTTTTGGGTCAAACGGGATGACTTGGGTGTTAAGAAAAACTCAAATGCAACTCTTTTCGTACCAAAAGTGGCTAGAACAGTCTTCACGAACGGTTTTCGCACGGTTTGTCGTAACGGAACCAAAACTCCAGGAACGGACTAGAAACGAGCTAAACATGAGTTTTGGGTCAAACGGGATGACTTGGGTGTTAAGAAAAACTCAAATGCAACTCTTTTTGTACCAAAAGTGGCTAGAACAGTCTTCACGAACGGTTTTAGCACGGTTTGTCGTAACGGAACCAAAACTCCGAGGAACGGACTAGAAACGAGCTAAACATGAGTTTTGGGTCAAACGGGATGACTTGGGTGTTAAGAAAAACTCAAATGCAACTCTTTTCGTACCAAAAGTGGCTAGAACAGTCTTCACGAACGGTTTTAGCACGGTTTGTCATAACGGAACCAAAACTCCAGGAACGGACTAGAAACGAGCTAAACATGAGTTTTGGGTCAAACGGGATGACTTGGGTGTTAAGAAAAACTCAAATGCAACTCTTTTTGTACCAAAAGTGGCTAGAACTGTCTTCACGAACGGTTTTCGCACGGTTTGTCGTAACGGAACCAAAACTCCGAGGAACGGACTAGAAACGAGCTAAACATGAGTTTTGGGTCAAACGGGATGACTTGGGTGTTAAGAAAAACTCAAATGCAACTCTTTTCGTACCAAAAGTGGCTAGAACAGTCTTCACGAACGGTTTTAGCACGGTTTGTCGTAACGGAACCAAAACTCGAGGAACGGACTAGAAACGAGCTAAACATGAGTTTTGGGTCAAACGGGATGACTTGGGTGTTAAGAAAAACTCAAATGCAACTCTTTTTGTACCAAAAGTGGCTAGAACTGTCTTCACGAACGGTTTTCGCACGGTTTGTCGTAACGGAACCAAAACTCCGGGAACGGACTAGAAACGAGCTAAACATGAGTTTTGGGTCAAACGGGATGACTTGGGTGTTAAGAAAAACTCAAATGCAACTCTTTTCGTACCAAAAGTGGCTAGAACAGTCTTCACGAATGGTTTTAGCACGGTTTGTCGTAACGGAACCAAAACTCCGGGAACGGACTAGAAACGAGCTAAACATGAGTTTTGGGTCAAACGGGATGACTTGGGTGTTAAGAAAAACTCAAATGCAACTCTTTTCGTACCAAAAGTGGCTAGAACTGTCTTCACGAACGGTTTTCGCACGGTTTGTCGTAACGGAACCAAAACTCCGTGAACGGACTAGAAACGAGCTAAACATGAGTTTTGGGTCAAACGGGATGACTTGGGTGTTAAGAAAAACTCAAATGCAACTCTTTTTGTACCAAAAGTGGCTAGAACAGTCTTCACGAACGGTTTTCGCACAGTTTGTCGTAACGGAACCAAAACTCCAGGAACGGACTAGAAACGAGCTAAACATGAGTTTTGGGTCAAACGGGATGACTTGGGTGTTAAGAAAAACTCAAATGCAACTCTTTTTGTACCAAAAGTGGCTTGAACTGTCTTCACGAACGGTTTTCGCACGGTTTGTCGTAACGGAACCAAAACTCCAGGAACGGACTAGAAACGAGCTAAACATGAGTTTTGGGTCAAACGGGATGACTTGGGTGTTAAGAAAAACTCAAATGCAACTCTTTTTGTACCAAAAGTGGCTAGAACGGTCTTCACGAACGGTTTTCGCACGGTTTGTCGTAACGGAACCAAAACTCCGGAACGGACTAGAAACGAGCTAAACATGAGTTTTGGGTCAAACGGGATGACTTGGGTGTTAAGAAAAACTCAAATGCAACTCTTTTCGTACCAAAAGTGGCTAGAACGGTCTTCACGAACGGTTTTCGCACGGTTTGTCGTAACGGAACCAAAACTGAGGAACGGACTAGAAACGAGCTAAACATGAGTTTTGGGTCAAACGGGATGACTTGGGTGTTAAGAAAAACTCAAATGCAACTCTTTTTGTACCAAAAGTGGCTAGAACAGTCTTCACGAACGGTTTTCGCACGGTTTGTCGTAACGGAACCAAAACTCCAGGAACGGACTAGAAACGAGCTAAACATGAGTTTTGGGTCAAACGGGATGACTTGGGTGTTAAGAAAAACTCAAATGCAACTCTTTTCGTACCAAAAGTGGCTAGAACAGTCTTCACGAACGGTTTTAGCACGGTTTGTCGTAACGGAACCAAAACTCCGGAACGGACTAGAAACGAGCTAAACATGAGTTTTGGGTCAAACGGGATGACTTGGGTGTTAAGAAAAACTCAAATGCAACTCTTTTTGTACCAAAAGTGGCTAGAACTGTCTTCACGAACGGTTTTCGCACGGTTTGTCGTAACGGAACCAAAACTCCAGGAACGGACTAGAAACGAGCTAAACATGAGTTTTGGGTCAAACGGGATGACTTGGGTGTTAAGAAAAACTCAAATGCAACTCTTTTCGTACCAAAAGTGGCTAGAACGTCTTCACGAACGGTTTTAGCACGGTTTGTCATAACGGAACCAAAACTCCAGGAACGGACTAGAAACGAGCTAAACATGAGTTTTGGGTCAAACGGGATGACTTGGGTGTTAAGAAAAACTCAAATGCAACTCTTTTCGTACCAAAAGTGGCTAGAACTGTCTTCACGAACGGTTTTCGCACGGTTTGTCGTAACGGAACCAAAACTCCAGGAACGGACTAGAAACGAGCTAAACATGAGTTTTGGGTCAAACGGGATGACTTGGGTGTTAAGAAAAACTCAAATGCAACTCTTTTTGTACCAAAAGTGGCTAGAACTGGTCTTCACGAACGGTTTTTGCACGGTTTGTCGTAACGGAACCAAAACTCAGGAACGGACTAGAAACGAGCTAAACATGAGTTTTGGGTCAAACGGGATGACTTGGGTGTTAAGAAAAACTCAAATGCAACTCTTTTCGTACCAAAAGTGGCTAGAACGGTCTTCACGAACGGTTTTCGCACGGTTTGTCGTAACGGAACCAAAACTCGGGAACGGACTAGAAACGAGCTAAACATGAGTTTTGGGTCAAACGGGATGACTTGGGTGTTAAGAAAAACTCAAATGCAACTCTTTTTGTACCAAAAGTGGCTAGAACTGTCTTCACGAACGGTTTTAGCACGGTTTGTCGTAACGGAACCAAAACTCCAGGAACGGACTAGAAACGAGCTAAACATGAGTTTTGGGTCAAACGGGATGACTTGGGTGTTAAGAAAAACTCAAATGCAACTCTTTTGTACCAAAAGTGGCTAGAACTGTCTTCACGAACGGTTTTAGCACGGTTTGTCGTAACGGAACCAAAACTCCGGGAACGGACTAGAAACGAGCTAAACATGAGTTTTGGGTCAAACGGGATGACTTGGGTGTTAAGAAAAACTCAAATGCAACTCTTTTTGTACCAAAAGTGGCTAGAACAGTCTTCACGAACGGTTTTAGCACGGTTTGTCGTAACGGAACCAAAACTCCGGAACGGACTAGAAACGAGCTAAACATGAGTTTTGGGTCAAAGCGGGATGACTTGGGTGTTAAGAAAAACTCAAATGCAACTCTTTTTGTACCAAAAGTGGCTAGAACTGTCTTCACGAACGGTTTTAGCACGGTTTGTCGTAACGGAACCAAAACTCCAGGAACGGACTAGAAACGAGCTAAACATGAGTTTTGGGCAAACGGGATGACTTGGGTGTTAAGAAAAACTCAAATGCAACTCTTTCGTACCAAAAGTGGCTAGAACGGTCTTCACGAACGGTTTTACGGTTTGTCGTAACGGAACCAAAACTCATATGAACGGACCAAAACGAGCTAAACATGAGTTTTGGGTCAAGCGGGATGACTTGGGTGTTAAGAAAAACTCAAATGCAACTCTTTTCGTACCAAAAGTGGCTAGAACTGTCTTCACGAACGGTTTTAGCACGGTTTGTCGTAACGGAACCAAAACTCCGGGAACGGACTAGAAACGAGCTAAACATGAGTTTTGGGTCAAACGGGATGACTTGGGTGTTAAGAAAACTCAAATGCAACTCTTTTCGTACCAAAAGTGGCTAGAGCGGTCTTCACGAACGGTTTTCGCACGGTTTGTCGTAACGGAACCAAAACTCCGGGAACGGACTAGAAACGAGCTAAACATGAGTTTTGGGTCAAACGGGATGACTTGGGTGTTAAGAAAAACTCAAATGCAACTCTTTTTGTACCAAAAGTGGCTAGAACGGTCTTCACGAACGGTTTTCGCACGGTTTGTCGTAACGGAACCAAAACTCCAGGAACGGACTAGAAACGAGCTAAACATGAGTTTTGGGTCAAACGGGATGACTTGGGTGTTAAGAAAACTCAAATGCAACTCTTTTCGTACCAAAAGTGGCTAGAACAGTCTTCACGAACGGTTTTAGCACGGTTTGTCGTAACGGAACCAAAACTCAGGAACGGACTAGAAACGAGCTAAACATGAGTTTTGGGTCAAACGGGATGACTTGGGTGTTAAGAAAAACTCAAATGCAACTCTTTTTGTACCAAAAGTGGCTAGAACTGTCTTCACGAACGGTTTTCGCACGGTTTGTCGTAACGGAACCAAAACTCCGGGAACGGACTAGAAACGAGCTAAACATGAGTTTTGGGGCAAACGGGATGACTTGGGTGTTAAGAAAAACTCAAATGCAACTCTTTTCGTACCAAAAGTGGCTAGAACAGTCTTCACGAACGGTTTTCGCACGGTTTGTCATAACGGAACCAAAACTCCGCGAACGGACTAGAAACGAGCTAAACATGAGTTTTGGGTCAAACGGGATGACTTGGGTGTTAAGAAAAACTCAAATGCAACTCTTTTTGTACCAAAAGTGGCTTGAACTGTCTTCACGAACGGTTTTAGCACGGTTTGTCGTAACGGAACCAAAACTCCAGGAACGGACTAGAAACGAGCTAAACATGAGTTTTGGGTCAAACGGGATGACTTGGGTGTTAAGAAAACTCAAATGCAACTCTTTTCGTACCAAAAGTGGCTAGAACAGTCTTCACGAACGGTTTTAGCACGGTTTGTCATAACGGAACCAAAACTCCGGAACGGACTAGAAACGAGCTAAACATGAGTTTTGGGTCAAAGCGGGATGACTTGGGTGTTAAGAAAAACTCAAATGCAACTCTTTTTGTACCAAAAGTGGCTAGAACTGTCTTCACGAACGGTTTTAGCACGGTTTGTCGTAACGGAACCAAAACTCCGGAACGGACTAGAAACGAGCTAAACATGAGTTTTGGGTCAAACGGGATGACTTGGGTGTTAAGAAAAACTCAAATGCAACTCTTTTCGTACCAAAAGTGGCTAGAACGGTCTTCACGAACGGTTTTCGCACGGTTTGTCGTAACGGAACCAAAACTCCGGGAACGGACTAGAAACGAGCTAAACATGAGTTTTGGGTCAAACGGGATGACTTGGGTGTTAAGAAAAACTCAAATGCAACTCTTTTTGTACCAAAAGTGGCTAGAACAGTCTTCACGAACGGTTTTAGCACGGTTTGTCGTAACGGAACCAAAACTCCGGAACGGACTAGAAACGAGCTAAACATGAGTTTTGGGTCAAACGGGATGACTTGGGTGTTAAGAAAAACTCAAATGCAACTCTTTTCGTACCAAAAGTGGCTAGAAGCAGTCTTCACGAACGGTTTTTTAGCACGGTTTGTCGTAACGGAACCAAAACTCCGGAACGGACTAGAAACGAGCTAAACATGAGTTTTGGGTCAAACGGGATGACTTGGGTGTTAAGAAAAACTCAAATGCAACTCTTTTTGTACCAAAAGTGGCTAGAAGCTGTCTTCACGAACGGTTTTAGCACGGTTTGTCGTAACGGAACCAAAACTCCAGGAACGGACTAGAAACGAGCTAAACATGAGTTTTGGGGCAAACGGGATGACTTGGGTGTTAAGAAAAACTCAAATGCAACTCTTTTCGTACCAAAAGTGGCTAGAACAGTCTTCACGAACGGTTTTCGCACGGTTTGTCATAACGGAACCAAAACTCCGGAACGGACTAGAAACGAGCTAAACATGAGTTTTGGGTCAAAGCGGGATGACTTGGGTGTTAAGAAAAACTCAAATGCAACTCTTTTTGTACCAAAAGTGGCTAGAACGGTCTTCACGAACGGTTTTAGCACGGTTTGTCGTAACGGAACCAAAACTCCGGAACGGACTAGAAACGAGCTAAACATGAGTTTTGGGTCAAACGGGATGACTTGGGTGTTAAGAAAAACTCAAATGCAACTCTTTTCGTACCAAAAGTGGCTAGAACTGTCTTCACGAACGGTTTTAGCACGGTTTGTCGTAACGGAACCAAAACTTCAGGAACGGACTAGAAACGAGCTAAACATGAGTTTTGGGTCAAACGGGATGACTTGGGTGTTAAGAAAAACTCAAATGCAACTCTTTTTGTACCAAAAGTGGCTAGAACTGTCTTCACGAACGGTTTTCGCACGGTTTGTCGTAACGGAACCAAAACTCCAGGAACGGACTAGAAACGAGCTAAACATGAGTTTTGGGTCAAACGGGATGACTTGGGTGTTAAGAAAAACTCAAATGCAACTCTTTTTGTACCAAAAGTGGCTAGAACGGTCTTCACGAACGGTTTTAGCACGGTTTGTCGTACCGGAACCAAAACTCCGAGGAACGGACTAGAAACGAGCTAAACATGAGTTTTGGGTCAAACGGGATGACTTGGGTGTTAAGAAAAACTCAAATGCAACTCTTTTTGTACCAAAAGTGGCTAGAACAGTCTTCACGAACGGTTTTTCGCACGGTTTGTCATAATGAGAACCAAAACTCGAGGAACGGACTAGAAACGAGCTAAACATGAGTTTTGGGTCAAGCGGGATGACTTGGGTGTTAAGAAAAACTCAAATGCAACTCTTTTCGTACCAAAAGTGGCTAGAACAGTCTTCACGAACGGTTTTAGCACGGTTTGTCGTAACGGAACCAAAACTCCAGGAACGGACTAGAAACGAGCTAAACATGAGTTTTGGGTCAAACGGGATGACTTGGGTGTTAAGAAAAACTCAAATGCAACTCTTTTTGTACCAAAAGTGGCTAGAACAGTCTTCACGAACGGTTTTAGCACGGTTTGTCGTAACGGAACCAAAACTCCAGGAACGGACTAGAAACGAGCTAAACATGAGTTTTGGGTCAAACGGGATGACTTGGGTGTTAAGAAAAACTCAAATGCAACTCTTTTCGTACCAAAAGTGGCTAGAACGGTCTTCACGAACGGTTTTAGCACGGTTTGTCGTAACGGAACCAAAACTCCGGAACGGACTAGAAACGAGCTAAACATGAGTTTTGGGTCAAACGGGATGACTTGGGTGTTAAGAAAAACTCAAATGCAACTCTTTTGTACCAAAAGTGGCTAGAACGGTCTTCACGAACGGTTTTCGCACGGTTTGTCGTAACGGAACCAAAACTCAGGAACGGACTAGAAACGAGCTAAACATGAGTTTTGGGTCAAACGGGATGACTTGGGTGTTAAGAAAAACTCAAATGCAACTCTTTTCGTACCAAAAGTGGCTAGAATGGTCTTCACGAACGGTTTTCGCACGGTTTGTCGTAACGGAACCAAAACTCTAGGAACGGACTAGAAACGAGCTAAACATGAGTTTTGGGTCAAACGGGATGACTTGGGTGTTAAGAAAAACTCAAATGCAACTCTTTTCGTACCAAAAGTGGCTAGAATGTCTTCACGAACGGTTTTCGCACGGTTTGTCGTAACGGAACCAAAACTCGGGAACGGACTAGAAACGAGCTAAACATGAGTTTTGGGTCAAACGGGATGACTTGGGTGTTAAGAAAAACTCAAATGCAACTCTTTTTGTACCAAAAGTGGCTGAACTGTCTTCACGAACGGTTTTCGCACGGTTTGTCGTAACGGAACCAAAACTCCGGAACGGACTAGAAACGAGCTAAACATGAGTTTTGGGGCAAACGGGATGACTTGGGTGTTAAGAAAAACTCAAATGCAACTCTTTTGTACCAAAAGTGGCTAGAACGGTCTTCACGAACGGTTTTAGCACGGTTTGTCGTAACGGAACCAAAACTCCAGGAACGGACTAGAAAACGAGCTAAACATGAGTTTTGGGTCAAACGGGATGACTTGGGTGTTAAGAAAAACTCAAATGCAACTCTTTTGTACCAAAAGTGGCTAGAACAGTCTTCACGAACGGTTTTCGCACGGTTTGTCGTAACGGAACCAAAACTCCGGAACGGACTAGAAACGAGCTAAACATGAGTTTTGGGTCAAACGGGATGACTTGGGTGTTAAGAAAAACTCAAATGCAACTCTTTTCGTACCAAAAGTGGCTAGAACAGTCTTCACGAACGGTTTTAGCACGGTTTGTCGTAACGGAACCAAAACTCCCAGGAACGGACTAGAAACGAGCTAAACATGAGTTTTGGGTCAAACGGGATGACTTGGGTGTTAAGAAAAACTCAAATGCAACTCTTTTCGTACCAAAAGTGGCTAGAACAGTCTTCACGAACGGTTTTCGCACGGTTTGTCGTAACGGAACCAAAACTCCGGGAACGGACTAGAAACGAGCTAAACATGAGTTTTGGGTCAAACGGGATGACTTGGGTGTTAAGAAAAACTCAAATGCAACTCTTTTTGTACCAAAAGTGGCTAGAACGGTCTTCACGAACGGTTTTCGCACGGTTTGTCATAACGGAACCAAAACTCCGGGAACGGACTAGAAACGAGCTAAACATGAGTTTTGGGGCAAACGGGATGACTTGGGTGTTAAGAAAACTCAAATGCAACTCTTTTTGTACCAAAAGTGGCTAGAACAGTCTTCACGAACGGTTTTAGCACGGTTTGTCGTAAATGGAACCAAAACTCAGGAACGGACTAGAAACGAGCTAAACATGAGTTTTGGGTCAAACGGGATGACTTGGGTGTTAAGAAAAACTCAAATGCAACTCTTTTTGTACCAAAAGTGGCTAGAACAGTCTTCACGAACGGTTTTCGCACGGTTTGTCGTAACGGAACCAAAACTCGGGAACGGACTAGAAACGAGCTAAACATGAGTTTTGGGTCAAACGGGATGACTTGGGTGTTAAGAAAAACTCAAATGCAACTCTTTTCGTACCAAAAGTGGCTAGAACAGTCTTCACGAACGGTTTTCGCACAGTTTGTCGTACCGGAACCAAAACTCCGGGAACGGACTAGAAACGAGCTAAACATGAGTTTTGGGTCAAACGGGATGACTTGGGTGTTAAGAAAAACTCAAATGCAACTCTTTTCGTACCAAAAGTGGCTAGAACGGTCTTCACGAACGGTTTTCGCACGGTTTGTCGTAACGGAACCAAAACTCCGGGAACGGACTAGAAACGAGCTAAACATGAGTTTTGGGGCAAACGGGATGACTTGGGTGTTAAGAAAAACTCAAATGCAACTCTTTTCGTACCAAAAGTGGCTAGAACAGTCTTCACGAACGGTTTTAGCACGGTTTGTCGTAACGGAACCAAAACTCCAGGAACGGACTAGAAACGAGCTAAACATGAGTTTTGGGTCAAACGGGATGACTTGGGTGTTAAGAAAAACTCAAATGCAACTCTTTTTGTACCAAAAGTGGCTAGAACTGTCTTCACGAACGGTTTTCGCACGGTTTGTCGTAACGGAACCAAAACTCCGGGAACGGACTAGAAACGAGCTAAACATGAGTTTTGGGTCAAGCGGGATGACTTGGGTGTTAAGAAAAACTCAAATGCAACTCTTTTCGTACCAAAAGTGGCTAGAACAGTCTTCACGAACGGTTTTCGCACAGTTTGTCGTACCGGAACCAAAACTCCAGGAACGGACTAGAAACGAGCTAAACATGAGTTTTGGGTCAAACGGGATGACTTGGGTGTTAAGAAAAACTCAAATGCAACTCTTTTCGTACCAAAAGTGGCTAGAACGGTCTTCACGAACGGTTTTAGCACGGTTTGTCGTAACGGAACCAAAACACCGGGAACGGACTAGAAACGAGCTAAACATGAGTTTTGGGTCAAACGGGATGACTTGGGTGTTAAGAAAAACTCAAATGCAACTCTTTTCGTACCAAAAGTGGCTAGAACTGTCTTCACGAACGGTTTTAGCACGGTTTGTCGTAACGGAACCAAAACTCCGGAACGGACTAGAAATGAGCTAAACATGAGTTTTGGGTCAAACGGGATGACTTGGGTGTTAAGAAAAACTCAAATGCAACTCTTTTTGTACCAAAAGTGGCTAGAACTGTCTTCACGAACGGTTTTCGCACGGTTTGTCGTAACGGAACCAAAACTCGGGAACGGACTAGAAACGAGCTAAACATGAGTTTTGGGTCAAACGGGATGACTTGGGTGTTAAGAAAAACTCAAATGCAACTCTTTTCGTACCAAAAGTGGCTAGAACTGTCTTCACGAACGGTTTTCGCACGGTTTGTCGTAACGGAACCAAAACTCGGAACGGACTAGAAACGAGCTAAACATGAGTTTTGGGTCAAACGGGATGACTTGGGTGTTAAGAAAACTCAAATGCAACTCTTTTCGTACCAAAAGTGGCTTGAACTGTCTTCACGAACGGTTTTTGCACGGTTTGTCGTAACGGAACCAAAACTCCAGGAACGGACTAGAAACGAGCTAAACATGAGTTTTTGGGTCAAACGGGATGACTTGGGTGTTAAGAAAAACTCAAATGCAACTCTTTTCGTACCAAAAGTGGCTAGAACAGTCTTCACGAGCGGTTTTAGCACGGTTTGTCATAACGGAACCAAAACTCCTAGGAACGGACTAGAAACGAGCTAAACATGAGTTTTGGGTCAAACGGGATGACTTGGGTGTTAAGAAAAACTCAAATGCAACTCTTTTTGTACCAAAAGTGGCTAGAATTGTCTTCACGAACGGTTTTAGCACGGTTTGTCGTAACGGAACCAAAACTCCGGGAACGGACTAGAAACGAGCTAAACATGAGTTTTGGGTCAAACGGGATGACTTGGGTGTTAAGAAAACTCAAATGCAACTCTTTTCGTACCAAAAGTGGCTAGAGCGGTCTTCACGAACGGTTTTAGCACGGTTTGTCGTAACGGAACCAAAACTCCAGGAACGGACTAGAAACGAGCTAAACATGAGTTTTGGGTCAAACGGGATGACTTGGGTGTTAAGAAAAACTCAAATGCAACTCTTTTCGTACCAAAAGTGGCTAGAACAGTCTTCACGAACGGTTTTCGCACGGTTTGTCGTAACGGAACCAAAACTCCAGGAACGGACTAGAAACGAGCTAAACATGAGTTTTGGGTCAAACGGGATGACTTGGGTGTTAAGAAAAACTCAAATGCAACTCTTTTCGTACCAAAAGTGGCTAGAACAGTCTTCACGAACGGTTTTCGCACAGTTTGTCGTACCGGAACCAAAACTCTAGGAACGGACTAGAAACGAGCTAAACATGAGTTTTGGGGCAAACGGGATGACTTGGGTGTTAAGAAAAACTCAAATGCAACTCTTTTTGTACCAAAAGTGGCTAGAACGGTCTTCACGAACGGTTTTAGCACGGTTTGTCGTAACGGAACCAAAACTCAGGAACGGACTAGAAACGAGCTAAACATGAGTTTTGGGTCAAACGGGATGACTTGGGTGTTAAGAAAAACTCAAATGCAACTCTTTTCGTACCAAAAGTGGCT
>JAENPR010002984.1:0-27517 GCA_018135685.1 Themeda triandra
AAAAGCACACTTATTTGGATTCATCTTTAAGCCATGTCTCTTTGTGCACTCCAAAGTCTTCCTCAAATCGGCTAAATGTCCTTCATGGTCTACGGATTTGACTACCACATCATCAATATAAATTTCTACAATTTTACCGATTAACTCGTGAAAGATATAGTTCATGGCTCTACGATAAGTTGCACCAGCATTCTTCAATCCAAATGTCATTACTATCCATTCAAATAACCAATGTGGCCGGGACATCGAATGCGGTCTTTGCAATATCTTCAGCGCCATGAAAATCGATTATAGCCGGCATTACCATCCATAAAACTGATGACTTCATACCTTGCTTTGCATCCACTAGTAAATCGGCAAGCGGCATTGGGTAACCATCCATGGGAGTAGCTTTGTTGAGATCTGCGAAATCTATGCATACTCTCATCTTCCCATTTTTTTGTAAACGGGTACTATGTTTGAAATCCACTCTGCATACCTGCATGGCCGAATAAAGTTTGCTTCAATCGGTCTTTCAACTTCTTTCTTTACATCGGCCAATACCTCCTCTTTATAAATCTTACGTGGAGGTTGTTTGAAAGGACGGAAACCCAGGTTTTATAGGCAACTTATGTTCAACAATTGATCGATCCAATCCAGGCATCTCGTGTAATCCCAAGCAAAACAATCTTTGAACTCTTTTAGTAACTCTATTAATCTTAATTTATATTAGGTCTAAATTTGCAGCTTGATAAACATCGGCCTTGACTTTGTGCTATCACCAACATTGATTTCTTCTAACTTGTCGGCCGACATAAAACCACGACCCGGTTGCCCTTGTTGCCATCGATTGGATTGCCCATTAAAGTTCTTCATCGAGTCGACGCTTGGATCGAGTTTGTTGATCTCTGTCGAACACATTGACGGGACCTTCCTTCCATACCTTTCCCGAAAGGCGAGTCTAGTCCATCATATTCCCAATAAGCGGCTCGGAGGTGGCAACACTTTGAATCATCGGCTTGAACAATCTCTACATCATCTCCTACCCACTAAATGAGAATTTGATGCATAGTTGAGGGTATACGGCAATTAGCATGGATCCAATCCCTTCAAGAAGCATGCTATATGCCCCCTTGCCATCAATGACAAAGAAAGTAGTGATCAAAGTCTTGGATCCAATCATCGGTTCCACATGTCTTGCTCCATGAGTATCGAAGCATTGCCGGCAAATCTCTAAGGATCATGTCGATGCAACAAATCCTCACTTGTCATACCAAGCTTTACGAAAGTAGCATATGGCATAATATTGATAGCGACCCCCTCCATCAACAAGCATCTTGGTTAAAGGCTTGCCATTGACATATCCCTTCGGGTATAATGGTTTCGAGATGATGGTTTTTAGCGGCTTGTCAAAGGCGCTTGCCGAGTCAATACAAGTTGAGCCATCGAGATCTCGGCATTCGGTTTCATCAAAGTCGAGTACACTTCATCTTGAACTTCTTGATCTTGAGGAGCCTTGAACTCTAATGGAATAAAGAATACCATGTTAGTATCGGCCGAAGGACCACATCCATCATCCTTTTTCTTAGGACGCCACACGGCTTCTTTTTGGCTAATTCTTGCTTCAGCTCTTGATTCCTCAAATGTTGAACTCTTCTCTTTGGCTTTTCCGCGAGACCGGGAGGGCACCATTGACCTCTTTGCCACTGTAGGAACTTTCCTACGCATTATGAATACTGCTATGAGCCCAAGCTTGAGTACGCAAATCTTTTCCTCGATATTCATCAAAATTATTTATTTTTAGGCGCCGATCGTTCTGCGGAACTCTCATTCCAAGTCTATCATGAACGGGACGGTTGACTCGGATTGCCTATACTGCGAATATTGATCACGCATTCGGGGCAATTATTCTGCGAGCAACTTCAAGCCTTCATTCCAACGGTGTCGAAGAAGGAACAATTCCAATGGATTGCTCTTGCTCCCTCATGTACTCTTCTTGTTCTTTTTGGCGCACCTCTGCCTCATATCTCCGACGTTCTGCCATGAACCTGCGCTCCTCTTCAATGTACTGTTGTTCCTCATCATACTCCATCTTCTTTTCCCACTGCCATTTTTTTAACAAGTGTCGTGCTGTAACTCTGCGTTTCGACTCAGCATGTGTTCGGCAATCTCCCTTAGCTGTATCTGAAGTCTGACCCTTCTCTGTTTGGCTATTTCTGAACTGTACTTGTTGCACCTCCTCTTTGGTAACTTGCCGATTAGGGTCAACAGCACCATTCTCCTTGGCTCTTTCAGAGGTCAGAACCTTCATCTTTCCCTTTTCCTTGGATTCGCTGGCATCAACCATGCCTATAGAGAAAGAGACCATATTCGAGGGAATGGGTTTTGTCCACTTTCATTTTGCCATCAAACCTCAAGTGTCCATCTTGAATAGCTTTACGAATCTTCACTACGAACACTCGGCAATCATTGATATGATGAGAACTGTATCATGGAACCCACGGTACTTCTTATCCTTTACCCCTTGGCGCGGCATAGGATGTCCTTACGCGGCTTGATACGTCCTTCTTGAACTAGAAACAAAGAGCTTATACGCTGCTTGACATCAAAATCATAAGATCCTTTTCTTGCTTCACCCATCGATGACTAACCAAAGTAGGCTCTTTAGTCCGAGTTCGGCTACTTTGACGGCTACTTCATCTTCATCTTCATATTGAGATGCTTCTTCTAGAAATCCACGATACATGTCAACGGTTACCTTGTTCTTCGAAAACGAGCATCTCTCTGAACCCTTGGGCTTGATTGCTCATTCTTTGTCAATTTTTGTGCAAAGTTTGTCCAAGGTCTTCAAACTCCATGCCGAATAGCTTGTCTACGATATGTGGCGGCATCACACCCAATGACCAATTGTGCAAGTTGATCATCGGGAATAGTCGAGAGAATAGCACATGTTCTTCGCTTCTACGAATCTACGAAGATACTCCATTGGTGTCTCGGTAGTCTTCATCCTCATAGCCCTTGTAGATCAACCATCTTCTTCTCATTGGTTCTGTATAAAAGTATGAATGGAACTTTTGCTCCAATTCTGCCCATGTACCAATGGAATTGGCGGCTGCGAAGCAAACCATGTGGCCGGCCTGTCGAGACATAGGAAAATATCGATTCTCAAGCTTCATCACTAGCGGCTTCTCCAAGTTGCATCAAATATCTGCGACATGCTCAATGGTGCTTTGGTGTCATCGACCCGAGAGAATTTGGTCAAATCCGTTGGTGGCTTAACTCTTGGTGGAAGAGCTACCCTATTGTACCACTACGGGAAAGGAGATTTGTATGCATATGTTTGATGCTTTGGTTTCAGGCGAATTGATTACGCATCATATCGGCCATTCTGCTTAGGAGCTCATCATTTGCATCTTTTGCTCCTTTGTCTTCTAGAAGGCATTCTGATGCACTCCTGTATCCTGGATTCGGCAAAGCACTCGAACCCAGCATGTCGAGTAAATTCATTGTACCCATCTCCATAAACACTCTTCTACAATCTATTTGCCCTTTGGGGAGATCTTGTAAGCAGATTCGAGGTATATCTGTTGTTGCACCAAAAGCTACTTGGCCATAAGTTTGCTGTTCGGTCACGGGAGGCTTCTCTTTTTCATTACAAAACAGCTCCATCCTTGCTTGTACCGATTATTTCCTCTCCTCCGAGTTGACTTCCACCGAAGATTCTTTGAGTGTTGAAGTACAACTGGTCAGCAAGCTCTCCAAATCTTGCTTCAAATCGTTTGTCAAGCTGCCCGGACCGAAAGTTTCAGCCATGATTTTGCGGAAGGTACCCGGAAAAAGGCTGTATTGTGATTCAACATAGTGTCTCCTCTGACTTTGTAGATGGCTCCAACTACCCTACGCATTTCCTCCTCGTCGGTAACATCGAGGCCGGCCAGCGAGAAGAACTCGTGGCGGTGCTTGTTTGATCATCACTCTGCCACTCTTGTTCTTGGAAAAAGACATCGAGACATTTCTGCTTTGAAGCTTGTTCCATAGCTTGTTCCACCATCTAGCGTTGTTACGGTGGCGGCTCGTCCATGGTCACGTTCGGAACGTGGCCCTTGTTGTCAATTTCCGATCCATCTTGGATTGAGAATTTGTCCCCTTTAGGCGTGCCAAAAAGTGTGTTGACGCAAAATGTGGCGCACCGTGTCTCACACACGGCAAGCCGGAAAGCCTAGCTTCAATCGGGTGCCGGGCGTACGAATCCGGAAGCGTGCGGTCGATTTGACACGAAAGTCGACAAGGGATAAAGCGATAAGATCATAAGCTGGAACGTCTTTGGGTGAGACCCAGACGAGTTCCATCTTTCTGGCCACGAAGCCACTTACGACGACACATAGCTATAGAAGCTATCTTGCCAACAAGTTTGCAATTCATTCGGCTAATATGATATGATTTGACATGAATAAAGGTGACTGCCGAATGCGTGTAAACGAAGACATGTTTGAACAAGATTAAATCATCAAAGCATATCAAACTACATCTCGGGTTTAAAGCATCATCAAGCACTAATAATTAAGGATAAGTAACTTATAAATATAAATCTACTAAACAACACATGCATAGGCTACTCAACTAGTACGCGCACGTCTAGCCTTCATAAACCCGTCAAGCATAAACCCAAGCAAGCTAATCCACCGCATGATACCACTCGCTATGAATTGACACCACCCCTTACTTTGCCGAGATCAATCCACCGCATGATACAATCTAACGGTAAAGAGCTAAAAGCACGTAATTACCTAATGAGATCTATAAATACTCGCTACATGTATAAGCATAACCGTATCGGCAAGATTGCCGAATCGGGGTCCATGAAGAAGGAACAAACAAGTAACATGTAAAAGGAACCTATCGAGATTAAACCGATCTCTAGTCCACCGGATGACTAGCTCTAGAGTAACCCAAAGACTTGCATGCATACGCCGCACGGTACCGGTCTGTCAAGGCTTATCTACATCTAACGTGAATGAACCCACAACACGTGACAATCTAGATCGATCTAATTCGGCTATATGAAATTGATCTACTTGATATCGAATAAACATGAGATTATGACCAAAAAGCCGAAAAGAGCATCAATCTAGATTGGGCAAAAGAGTGTTACAAATAAATAAACATTAAATAAAACATGCAACACGTGATAACTTAATGAATCTATTAGATCTTGCCAAATCTAAGAGAGCCGATAACTATCTTTACTCATGTCTTAATCCGCCGCACGATACAAGGCACAAGCAAAAACTTCCCATCATTAAGCTTAAATCCGCCGCACGATACTAAGCAAAACGGATGAGACTACTTGCATCATATCTAAATCCGCCGCACGATACTAGACATGATAGCAAGGTTGCCGGGACTTACGGAGGTCGACGGATCGATTGGTCCTCTCGAAGAACTCGACGACACGACTAAAGGACTCGAAAGGTGGCGCGTAGCCGGTTGTATTGATTTGGTTGTGAACCCTTATTACAATGGTCGAGGGTTTATATTTATACCCTGGACAAAACACGAATCCTAAGCACTTACGAGCTATCTAAACAAAATTGGAAAGACAAAGACACGCTAACTCTATCCATAATCGGAGTCCTTGACCATCACGATTCCTTCCCTTTTCGATCGGCTTCCCTTTCCCTTTTTCGGCCTTCAAATGAAACGGTTGCCGGCCCAGCTTAACCATTTGCCGAACAATCGGAAATTGCCGGCCGCATATGCATTTGCCGAATCTCTCTCTGCCGTAGGCCCACTGTCATATCACGACCAAATTACGGTGTTAACACCATGGCATACGGTCGTGCTTGACCAAGTGTCGAGAGCTATAGGACATGCGAGGCGGGCGTGCGGTAGCATAGTCGTGTGTGCAAATATGGCGGTTCTAGATTGTGGTGTGGAGAAATGGTTAAGGGCCATTCGGGTTCTCGGGCGGTAATAAATCTTTGTGGTGGAGAGGCCAAAGGTGTTAAAACGCCTTAACCAT
Organism: Themeda triandra; assembly: GCA_018135685.1. NCBI lineage: Eukaryota > Viridiplantae > Streptophyta > Magnoliopsida > Poales > Poaceae > Themeda > Themeda triandra. The sequence goes on from JAENPR010002984.1 coordinate 6,002, forward strand.
GGTGCATGGGCGTGCTTGACTTGGTGCGAGGAGCCGTAGGACGCATAGGAACCGGCCGTGCGGCGGCAAAGTCGTGCGTGCAAATGGCGGTTACGGAGCCGTGGAGCCAAGGTTAAGGGCCATTCAGGCTCTCGTGCGACGACAAACGCTATGGTAGAGAGGCCGGAGGTGTCAAAATGCCTTAACCATGGCGTACGGGCTTGCTTGACTCGGTGCAGGGAGCCATAGGATGCGTTGGAACCGACCATGCGGCGGCATGGTCGTGTGTGCAAATGTGGCGGTTTTTGCCGTGGAGCCATGGTTAAGGGCCCTTCGGGCTCTCGGGTGATGGAAAACTCTATGGTGGAGAGGTGAGAGGCATCAAAATGGCTTAACCATGGCGTACGGGTGTGCTTGAACCGGTCTTGAGGCCGTAGGATGCACGGGGATCCGGCGTGCGCGGCACGGTCGTGTGTGCAATTATGGATGTTGCAGGTCGTGGAGCTATAGTTAAGGGCCGTTCAGGCTCTCGGGTGATGACAAACATTGTGGTGGTGGGGCCAGAGGTGTCAAAACGCCTTAACCATGGCATACGGTCATGCTTGACCTAGTGTCAGTTGCTGTAGGACACGTAGGAATCGGCTGTGCGGTAGCATAGTCGTGTGTGCAAATATGGCAGTTCTAGAGCGGTGGAGCCATGGTTAAGGGCCATTCGGGTTCTTGGGCGGCAACAAATGCTGTGGTCGAGAGGCCAGCGGTGTCAAAACGCCTTAACCATAGTGCATGGGCGTGCTTGACTTGGTGCGAGGAGCCGTAGGATGCGCAGGAACCGGCCGTGCGGCAGCAAAGTCGTGTGTGCAAATATGGCGGTTCTGGAGCCGTGGAGCCAAGGTTAAGTGCCGTTCAGGCTCTCGAGTGACGGCAAATGCTATGGTAGAGAGGCCCGGAAGGTGTCAAAATGCCTTAACCATGGTGTACGGGCATGCTTGACTCGAGCCGGGAGCCATAAAATGCGTTGGAACCGACCGTGCGACAGCATGGTCGAGTGTGCATGGTTAAGTGTGCAATTATGGATGTTTGGAGCCGTGGAGGCTGTAGTTAAGGGCCGTTCGGGCTCTCGGGTGATGACAAACATTGTGGTGGTGAGGCCGGGCGTCAAAACACCTTAACCATGGCATACGGGCATGCTTGACTCAGTGCCGAGAGCCATAGGTTGCGTTGGAACCGGCCGTGCGGCGGCATGGTCGTGTGTGCAAATATGGCGGTTTTGGAGCCGTGGAGGCATGGTTAAGGGCCGTTCGGGCTCTCAGGTGATGAAAAACTCTATGGTGGAGAGGTGAGAGGCATCAAAATGGCTTAACCATGGTGTACGGGCATGCTTGACCGGTGCCGAGAGCCATAGGATGCACGGGGATCCGAGCTGTGCGGCGGCACGGTCGTGTGTGCAATTATGGATGTTACGGAGTCGTGGAGCTATAGTTAAGGGCCGTTCGGGCTCTCGGGTGATGACAAACATTGTGGTGGTGAGGCCGGAAGGCATCAAAACGCCTTAACCATGGCATACGGTCATGCTTGACCTAGTGTCAAGGCTGTAGGACACGCACGAGCCGGGCGTGCGGTAGCATATTCGTGTGTGCAAATATGGCGGTTCTAGAATTTGTGGAGCCATGGTTAAGGGCCATTCGGGTTCTCGGGCGGCAACAAACGCTGTGGTGGAGAGGCTAGAGGTGTCAAAATGCCTTAACCATGGCGTACGGGCATGCTTGACTCGGTGCCGGGAGCCATAGGATGCGTTGGGCGGCCGTGCGGCAGCATGGTCGTGTGTGCAAATATGGCGGTTACGGAGCCGTGGAGCCAAGGTTAAGGGCCGTTCGGGCTCTCGGCGATGGCAAACACTATGGTAGAGAGGCCGAGAGGTGTCAAAATGCCTTAACCATGGCGTACGGGCATGCTTGACTCGGTCTTGAGAGCCATAGGATGCGTTGGAACCGGCCGTGCGGCGGCATGGTCGTGTGTGCAAATATGGCGGTTTGCGGCCGTGGAGGCTGTGGTTAAGGGCCCTTCGGGCTCTCGGGTGATGAAAAACTCTATGGTGGAGAGGTGAGAGGCATCAAAATGGCTTAACCATGGCGTACGGGCGTGCTTGACCCGGTGCCAAGAGCCGTAGGATGCACGGGATCCGGCGTGCGGCGGCACGGTCGTGTGTGCAATTATGGATGTTACGGAGTCGTGGAGCTATAGTTAAGGGCCGTTCGGGCTCTCGGGTGATGACAAATATTGTGGTGGTGAGGCCGAGGCGTCAAAACGCCTTAACCATGGCATACGGTCGTGCTTGACCTAGTGTCGAGAGCTATAGGACATGCGGAGCGGCGTGCGGTAGCATAGTCGTGTGTGCAAATATGGCGGTTCTAGAGGCTGTGGAGCCATGGTTAAGGGCCATTCGGGTTCTCGGGCGGTAATAAAACGCATGGTGCATTGTGGTGGAGAGGCCAGAGGTGTTAAAACGCCTTAACCATGGTGCATGGGCGTGCTTGACTTGGTGCGAGGAGCCGTAGGACGCATAGGAACCGGCCGTGCGGCAGCAAAGTCGTGTGTGCAAATATGGCGGTTACGGAGCCGTGGAGCCGAGGTTAAGGGCCGTTCGGGCTCTCGGCAACGACAAACGCTATGGTAGAGAGGCCGAGAGGTGTCAAAATGCCTTAACCATGGCGTACGGGCTTGCTTGACTCGGTCTTGGGAGCCATAGGACGCGTTGGAACCGACCATGCGGCGGCATGGTCGTGTGTGCAAATGTGGCGGTTTCTTGCCGTGGAGCCATGGTTAAGGGCCCTTCGGGCTCTCGGGTGATGGAAAACTCTATGGTGGAGAGGTGAGAGGCATCAAAATGGCTTAACCATGGCGTACGGGTGTGCTTGAACCGGTGCCGAGAGCCGTAGGATGCACGGGATCCGGCCGTGCGCCGGCACAGTCGTGTGTGCAATTATGGATGTTACGGAGTCGTGGAGCTATAGTTAAGGGCCGTTCGGGCTCTCGGGTGATGACAAACATTGTGGTGGTGGGGCCGGAGGTGTCAAAATGCCTTAACCATGGCATACGGTCGTGCTTGACCTAGTGTCGAGAGCTGTAGGACACGTAGGAGCCGGTTGTGCGGTAGCATAGTCGTGTGTGCAAATATGGCGGTTCTAGAGCGGTGGAGCCATGGTTAAGGGCCATTCGGGTTCTTGGGCGGCAACAAATGCTATGGTCGAGAGGCCGGCGGTGTCAAAACGCCTTAACCATAGTGCATGGGCGTGCTTGACTTGTGCGAGGAGCCGTAGGATGCGCGGAGGAACCGGCCGTGCGGCGGCAAAGTCGTGTGTGCAAATATGGCGGTTACGGAGCCGTGGAGCCGAGGTTAAGTGCCGTTCGGGCTCTCGAGTGATGGCAAACGCTATGGTAGAGAGGCCGGAGGTGTCAAAATGCCTTAACCATGGCGTACGGGCATGCTTGACTCGAGCCGGGAGCCATAAAATGCGTTGGAACCGGCCGTGCGGCGGCATGGTCGAGTGTGCAAATATGGCGGTTTTGGAGCCGTGGAGGCATGGTTAAGGGCCCTTCGGGCTCTCGGGTGATGGAAAACTCTATGGTGGAGAGGTGAGAGGCATCAAAATGGCTTAACCATGGCGTACGGGCGTGCTTGACCCGGTGCCGAGAGCCATAGGATGCACGGGATCCGGCCGTGCGGCGGCACGGTCGTGTGTGCAATTATGGATGTTCTAGAGTCGTGGAGCTGTAGTTAAGGGCCGTTCAGGCTCTCGGGTGATGACAAACATTGTGGTGGTGAGGCCGGAGGCATCAAAACGCCTTAACCATGGCATACGGTCATGCTTGACCTAGTGTCAAGAGCTGTAGGACACGCACGAACCGGCTGTGCGGTAGCATATTCGTGTGTGCAAATATGGCAGTTCTAGAGCTGTGGAGCCATGGTTAAGGGCCATTCGGGTTCTTAGGCGGCAACAAATCTTTGTGGTGGAGAGGCTAGAGGTGTCAAAATGCCTTAACCATGGCGTACGGGCATGCTTGACTCGGTGCCGGGAGCCATAGGATGCGTTAGGCGGCCGTGCGGCGGCATGGTCGTGTGTGCAAATATGGCGGTTACGGAGCCGTGGAGCCAAGGTTAAGGGCCGTTCGGGCTCTCGAGCGATGGCAAACGCTATGGTAGAGAGGCTAGAGGTGTCAAAATGCCTTAACCATGGTGTACGGGCATGCTTGACTCGGTCTTGAGAGCCATAGGATGCGTTGGAACCGGCCGTGCGGCGGCATGGTCGTGTGTGCAAATATGGCGTTTTGCGGCCGTGGAGGCTGTGGTTAAGGGCCCTTCAGGCTCTCGGGTGATGAAAAACTCTATGGTGGAGAGGTGAGAGGCATCAAAATGGCTTAACCATGGCGTACGGGCGTGCTTGACCCGGTGCCGAGAGCCGTAGGATGCACAGGATCCGGCTGTGCGGCAGCACAGTCGTGTGTGCAATTATGGATGTTCCGGAGTCGTGGAGCTATAGTTAAGGGCCGTTCGGGCTCTCGGGTGATGACAAATATTGTGGTGGTGAGGCCAGAGGCGTCAAAATGCCTTAACCATGGCATACGGTCATGCTTGACCTAGTGTCGAGAGCTATAGGACATGCAGGAACTGGCTGTGCGGTAGCATAGTCGTGTGTGCAAATATGGCAGTTCTAGAGCTGTGGAGCCATGGTTAAGGGCCATTCGGGTTCTCGGGCGGTAACAAACGCTGTGGTGGAGAGGCCAAAGGTGTTAAAACGCCTTAACCATGGTGCATGGGCGTGCTTGACTTGGTGCCGGGAGCCGTAGGACGCATAGGAAGCCGGCCGTGCGGCGGCAAAGTCGTGTGTGCAAATATGGCGGTTACGGAGCCGTGGAGCCGAGGTTAAGGGCCGTTCGGGCTCTCGGCGACGACAAACGCTATGGTAGAGAGGCCCGAGGTGTCAAAATGCCTTAACCATGGCGTACGGGCTTGCTTGACTCGGTCTGCGGGGGAGCCATAGGCCCGCGTTGGAACCGACCATGCGGCAGCATGGTCGTGTGTGCAAATGTGGCGGTTTTTGCCATGGAGCCATGGTTAAGGGCCCTTCGGGCTCTCGGGTGATGGAAAACTCTATGGTGGAGAGGTGAGAGGCATCAAAATGGCTTAACCATGGCGTACGGGTGTGCTTGAACCGGTGCCGAGAGCCGTAGGATGCACGGGATCCGGCCGTGCGCCGGCACGGTCGTGTGTGCAATTATGGATGTTACGGAGTCATGGAGCTATAGTTAAGGGCCGTTCGGGCTCTCGGGTGATGACAAACATTGTGGTGGTGGGGCCGAGGTGTCAAAATGCCTTAACCATGGCATACGGTCGTGCTTGACCTAGTGTCAAGAGCTATAGGACACGTAGGAACCGGCTGTGCGGTAGCATAGTCGTGTGTGCAAATATGGCAGTTCTAGAGCGGTGGAGCCATGGTTAAGGGCCATTCGGGTTCTTGGGTGGCAACAAATCTTGTGGTTGAGAGGCCGGCGGTGTCAAAACGCCTTAACCATAGTGCATGGGCGTGCTTGACTTGGTGCGAGGAGCCGTAGGATGCGCAGGAACCGGCCGTGCGGCGGCAAAGTCGTGTGTGCAAATATGGCGGTTACGGAGCCGTGGAGCCGAGGTTAAGTGCCGTTCGGGCTCTCGAGTGATGGCAAACGCTATGGTAGAGAGGCCCGGAGGTGTCAAAATGCCTTAACCATGGCGTACGGGCATGCTTGACTCGAGCCGGGAGCCATAAAATGCGTTGGAACCGACCGTGCGGCGGCATGGTCGAGTGTGCAAATATGGCGGTTTTGGAGCCGTGGAGGCATGGTTAAGGGCCCTTCGGGCTCTCGGGTGATGGAAAACTCTATGGTGGAGAGGTGAGAGGCATCAAAATGGCTTAACCATGGCGTACGGGCGTGCTTGACCCGGTGCGAGAGCCATAGGATGCACGGGATCCGGCCGTGCGGCGGCACGGTCGTGTGTGCAATTATGGATGCAGAGTCGTGGAGCTATAGTTAAGGGCCGTTCGGGCTCTCGGGTGATGACAAACATTGTGGTGGTGAGGCTAGAGGCATCAAAACGCCTTAACCATGGCATACGGTCATGCTTGACCTAGTGTCAAGAGATTGTAGGACACGCACGGACCGGGCTGTGCGGTAGCATATTCGTGTGTGCAAATATGGCAAGTTCTAGAGCGGTGGAGCCATGGTTAAGGGCCATTCGGGTTCTCGGGCGGCAACAAATGCTGTGGTGAGAGGCTAGAGGTGTCAAAATGCCTTAACCATGGTGCATGGGCATGCTTGACTTGGTGCGGGAGCCATAGGATGCGTTAGGAACCGGCCGTGCGGCGGCATGGTCGTGTGTGCAAATATGGCGGTTCGGAGCCGTGGAGCCAAGGTTAAGAGCCGTTCGGGCTCTCGGCGATGGCAAACGCTATGGTAGAGAGGCCGGAAGGTGTCAAAATGCCTTAACCATGGCGTACGGGCATGCTTGACTCGGTGCCGGGAGCCATAGGATGCGTTGGAACCGACCGTGCGGCGGCATGGTCGTGTGTGCAAATATGGCGGTTTTGCGGCCGTGGAGGCATGGTTAAGGGCCCTTCGGGCTCTCGGGTGATGGAAAACTCTATGGTGGAGAGGTGAGAGGCATCAAAATGGCTTAACCATGGCGTACGGGCGTGCTTGACCGGTGCCGAGGCCGTAGGATGCACGGGATCCGGCCGTGCGCGGCGGCACAGTCGTGTGTGCAATTATGGATGTTACGGAGTCGTGGAGCTATAGTTAAGGGCCGTTCGGGCTCTCGGGTGATGACAAACATTGTGGTGGTGAGGCCGGAGGTGTCAAAATGCCTTAACCATGGCATACGGTCATGCTTGACCTAGTGTCGAGAGCTATAGGACACGTAGAAACCGGGTGCGGTAGCATAGTCGTGTGTGCAAATATGGCGGTTCTAGAGCGGTGGAGCCATGGTTAAGGGCCATTCGGGTTCTCGGGCGGCAACAAATGCTGTGGTGGAGAGGCCAAAGGTGTAAAATGCCTTAACCATGGTGCATGGGCGTGCTTGACTTGGTGCGAGGAGCCGTAGGATGCGTTAGGAACCGGCCGTGCGGCGGCAAAGTCGTGTGTGCAAATATGGCGGTTACGGAGCCGTGGAGCCGAGGTTAAGGCCGTTCAGGCTCTCGGCGATGGCAAACGCTATGGTAGAGAGGCCCGGAGGTGTCAAAATGCCTTAACCATGGCGTACGGGCATGCTTGACTCGGTCCGGGAGCCATAGGATGCGTTGGAACCGACCATGCGGCGGCATGGTCGTGTGTGCAAATATGGCAGTTTTGGAGCCGTGGAGGCATGGTTAAGGGCCCTTCGGGCTCTCGGGTGATGGAAAACTCTATGGTGGAGAGGTGAGAGGCATCAAAATGGCTTAACCATGGCGTACGGGCGTGCTTGAACCGGTGCGAGAGCCATAGGATGCACGGGATCCGGCCGTGCGCGGCACAGTCGTGTGTGCAATTATGGATGTTACGGAGTCGTGGAGCTATAGTTAAGGGCCGTTCGGGCTCTCGGGTGATGACAAACATTGTGGTGGTGGGGCCGGAGGTGTCAAAATGCCTTAACCATGGCATACGGTCATGCTTGACCTAGTGTCGAGAGCTGTAGGACACGCAGGAACCGGGCGTGCGGTAGCATAGTCGTGTGTGCAAATATGGCGGTTCTAGAGCGGTGGAGCCATGGTTAAGGGCCATTCGGGTTCTCGGGCGGCAACAAATGCTGTGGTGGAGAGGCTAGCGGTGTCAAAATGCCTTAACCATAGTGCATGGGCGTGCTTGACTTGGTGCGGGAGCCGTAGGATGCGTTGGAACCCGGCCGTGCGGCGGCATGGTCGTGTGTGCAAATATGGCGGTTACGGAGCCGTGGAGCCAAGGTTAAGGGCCGTTCGGGCTCTCAAGCGATGGCAAACACTATGGTAGAGAGGCCGGAGGTGTCAAAATGCCTTAACCATGGTGTATGGGCATGCTTGACTCGGTCCGGGAGCCATAGGATGCGTTGGAACCGACCGTGCGGCCGCATGGTCGTGTGTGCAAATATGGCAGTTTTGGAGCCGTGGAGGCATGGTTAAGGGCCCTTCAGGCTCTCGGGTGATGGAAAACTCTATGGTGGAGAGGTGAGAGGCATCAAAATGGCTTAACCATGGCGTACGGGCGTGCTTGACTCAGTGCCGAGAGCCATAGGATGCGTTGGAACCGACCGTGCGGCAGCATGGTCGTGTGTGCAATTATGGCTGTTCTGGAGTCGTGGAGCTATAGTTAAGGGCCGTTCGGGCTCTCGGGTGATGACAAACATTGTGGTGGTGAGGCCAGAGGCGTCAAAACGCCTTAACCATGGCATACGGTCATGCTTGACCTAGTGTCGAGAGCTATAGGACACGGGAAGCATTTTGTGCGGTAGCATAGTCGTGTGTGCAAATATGGCGGTTCTAGAGGTTTGTGGAGCCATGGTTAAGGGCCATTCGGGTTCTCGGGCGGCAACAAACAACTGTGGTGGAGAGGCTAGAGGTGTCAAAATGCCTTAACCATGTGCATGGGCATGCTTGACTTGGTGCGAGGAGCCATAGGATGCGTTAGGAACCGGCCGTGCGGCGGCATGGTCGTGTGTGCAAATATGGCGGTTCTAGGCCGTGGAGCCAAGGTTAAGGGCCGTTCGGGCTCTCGGCGATGACAAACGCTATGGTAGGGAGGCCCGGAGGTGTCAAAATGCCTTAACCATGGCGTACGGGCATGCTTGACTCGGTGCGGGAGCCATAGGATGCGTTGGAACCGGCCGTGCGGCGGCATGGTCGTGTGTGCAAATATGGCGGTTTTGCGCCGTGGAGCCATGGTTAAGGGCCCTTCGGGCTCTCGGGTGATGAAAAACTCTATGGTGGAGAGGTGAGAGGCATCAAAATGGCTTAACCATGGCGTACGGGCGTGCTTGACCCGGTGCCAAGTGCCGTAGGATGCACGGGATCCGGCCGTGCGCCGGCACGGTCGTGTGTGCAATTATGGATGTTACGGAGTCGTGGAGCTATAGTTAAGGGCCGTTCGGGCTCTCGGGTGATGACAAACATTGTGGTGGTGAGGCCGGAGGTGTCAAAACGCCTTAACCATGGCATACGGTCGTGCTTGACCTAGTGTCGAGAGCTATAGGACATGTAGGAACCGTTTGTGCGGTAGCATAGTCGTGTGTGCAAATATGGCGGTTCTAGAGCGGTGGAGCCATGGTTAAGGGCCATTCGGGTTCTTGGGCGGTAATAAATGCTGTGGTGGAGAGGCCAGAGGTGTCAAAACGCCTTAACCATGGTGCATGGGCGTGCTTGACTTGGTGCGAGGAGCCGTAGGACGCATAGGAACCGGCCGTGCGGCGAGCAAAGTCGTGTGTGCAAATATGGCGGTTACGGAGCCGTGGAGCCGAGGTTAGGTGCCGTTTAGGCTCTCGAGTGATGGACAAACGCTATGGTAGAGAGGCCGGAGGTGTCAAAATGCCTTAACCATGGCGTACGGGCATGCTTGACTCGGTGCGGGAGCCATAAAATGCGTTGGAACCGACCGTGCGGCGGCATGGTCGTGTGTGCAAATATGGCGGTTTTGGAGCCGTGGAGGCATGGTTAAGGGCCCTTCGGGCTCTCGGGTGATGGAAAACTCTATGGTGGAGAGGTGAGAGGCATCAAAATGGCTTAACCATGGTGTACGGGCGTGCTTGACCCGGTGCGAGAGCCATAGGATGCACGGGATCCGGCCGTGCGCCGGCACAGTCGTGTGTGCAATTATGGATGTTTGGAGTCGTGGAGCTATAGTTAAGGGCCGTTCGGGCTCTCGGGTGATGACAAACATTGTGGTGGTGGGGCCGGAGGTGTCAAAACGCCTTAACCATGGCATACGGTCATGCTTGACCTAGTGTCAAGAGCTTTGTAGGACACGTAGGAACCGGGCTGTGCGGTAGCATAGTCGTGTGTGCAAATATGGCGGTTCTAGAGCGGTGGAGCCATGGTTAAGGGCCATTCGGGTTCTTGGGCGGCAACAAATGCTGTGGTCGAGGCCTAGTGGTGTCAAAATGCCTTAACCATAGTGCATGGGCGTGCTTGACTTGGTGCGAGGAGCCGTAGGATGCGTTAGGCCCGGCCGTGCGGCAGCATGGTCGTGTGTGCAAATATGGCGGTTCGGAGCCGTGGAGCCAAGGTTAAGTGCCGTTCGGGCTCTCGAGTGATGGCAAATGCTATGGTAGAGAGGCCGGAGGTGTCAAAATGCCTTAACCATGGCGTACGGGCATGCTTGACTCGAGTGCCGGGAGCCATAAAATGCATTGGAACCGACCGTGCGGCGGCATGGTCGTGTGTGCAAATATGGCGGTTTTGGGCCGTGGAGGCATGGTTAAGGGCCCTTCGGGCTCTCGGGTGATGGAAAACTCTATGGTGGAGAGGTGAGAGGCATCAAAATGGCTTAACCATGGCGTACGGGCGTGCTTGACCCGGTGCCAAGAGCCATAGGATGCACGGGGATCCGGCAGGTGCGGCGGCACGGTCGTGTGTGCAATTATGGATGTTCTGGAGTCGTGGAGCTATAGTTAAGGGCCGTTCAGGCTCTCGGGTGATGACAAACATTGTGGTGGTGAGGCCAAAGGCATCAAAACGCCTTAACCATGGCATACGGTCATGCTTGACCTAGTGTCAAGAGCTGTAGGACACGCACGGAGCCGGGCTGTGCGGTAGCATATTCGTGTGTGCAAATATGGCGGTTCTAGAGCTGTGGAGCCATGGTTAAGGGCCATTCGGGTTCTCGAGGCGGCAACAAATGCTGTGGTGGAGAGGCTAGAGGTGTCAAAATGCCTTAACCATGGCGTACGGGCATGCTTGACTCGGTGCCGGGAGCCATAGGATGCGTTGGAACCGGCCGTGCGGCGGCATGGTCGTGTGTGCAAATATGGCGGTTCTGGAGCCGTGGAGCCAAGGTTAAGGGCCGTTCGGGCTCTCGAGCGATGGCAAACGCTATGGTAGAGAGGCCGAGAGGTATCAAAATGCCTTAACCATGGCGTACGGGCATGCTTGACTCAGTGCCGAGAGCCATAGGATGCGTTGGAACCGACCGTGCGGCAGCATGGTCGTGTGTGCAAATATGGCAGTTTTGCAGCCGTGGAGCTGTGGTTAAGGGCCCTTTAGGCTCTCGGGTGATGAAAAACTCTATGGTGGAGAGGTGAGAGGCATCAAAATGGCTTAACCATGGCGTACGGGCGTGCTTGACCCGGTGCCGAGAGCCGTAGGATGCACAGGATCCGGCTGTGCGGCAGCACAGTCGTGTGTGCAATTATGGATGTTTTGGAGTCGTGGAGCTATAGTTAAGGGCCGTTCGGGCTCTCGGGTGATGACAAATATTGTGGTGGTGAGGCCAGAGGCATCAAAATGCCTTAACCATGGCATACGGTCGTGCTTGACCTAGTGTCGAGAGCTATAGGACATGCAGGAACTGGCTGTGCGGTAGCATAGTCGTGTGTGCAAATATGGCAGTTCTAGAGCTATGGAGCCATGGTTAAGGGCCATTCGGGTTCTCGGGCGGTAATAAATGCTGTGGTGGAGAGGCCAAAGGTGTTAAAACGCCTTAACCATGGTGCATGGGCGTGCTTGACTTGGTGCGAGGAGCCATAGGACGCATAGGAACCGGCCGTGCGGCAGCAAAGTCGTGTGTGCAAATATGGCAGTTCTGGAGCCGTGGAGCCATGGTTAAGGGCCGTTCAGGCTCTCGAGCGATGACAAACGCTATGGTAGAGAGGCCAGAGGTGTCAAAATGCCTTAACCATGGCGTACGGGCTTGCTTGACTCGGTGCCGGGAGCCATAGGACGCGTTGGAACCGACCATGCGGCAGCATGGTCGTGTGTGCAAATGTGGCAGTTTTGCTGCCGTGGAGCCATGGTTAAGGGCCCTTCGGGCTCTCGGGTGATGGAAAACTCTATGGTGGAGAGGTGAGAGGCATCAAAATGGCTTAACCATGGCGTACGGGTGTGCTTGAACCGGTGCCGAGAGCCGTAGGATGCACAGGATCCGGCCGTGCGCCAGCACAGTCGTGTGTGCAATTATGGATGTTACAGGTCGTGGAGCTATAGTTAAGGGCCGTTCGGGCTCTCGGGTGATGACAAACATTGTGGTGGTGGGGCCGGAGGTGTCAAAATGCCTTAACCATGGCATACGGTCATGCTTGACCTAGTGTCAAGAGGCTGTAGGACACGTAGGAACCGGGTGTGCGGTAGCATAGTCGTGTGTGCAAATATGGCGGTTCTAGAGCGGTGGAGCCATGGTTAAGGGCCATTCGGGTTCTTGGGCGGCAACAAATGCGTGGTCGAGAGGCTAGCGGTGTCAAAACGCCTTAACCATAGTGCATGGGCGTGCTTGACTTGGTGCGAGGAGCCGTAGGATGCGCGAGGAACCGGCCGTGCGGCGGCAAGTCGTGTGTGCAAATATGGCGGTTCGGAGCCGTGGAGCCGAGGTTAAGTGCCGTTCGGGCTCTCGAGTGATGGCAAACGCTATGGTAGAGAGGCCGGAGGTGTCAAAATGCCTTAACCATGGCGTACGGGCATGCTTGACTCGAGCCGAGGAGCCATAAAATGCGTTGGAACCGGCCGTGCGGCGGCATGGTCGAGTGTGCAAATATGGCAGTTTTGGAGCCGTGGAGGCATGGTTAAGGGCCCTTCGGGCTCTCGGGTGATGGAAAACTCTATGGTGGAGAGGTGAGAGGCATCAAAATGGCTTAACCATGGCGTACGGGCGTGCTTGACCCGGTCGAGAGCCATAGGATGCACGGGATCCGGCCGTGCGGCGGCACGGTCGTGTGTGCAATTATGGATGTTGGAGTCGTGGAGCTATAGTTAAGGGCCGTTCGGGCTCTCGGGTGATGACAAACATTGTGGTGGTGAGGCCAAAGGCATCAAAACGCCTTAACCATGGCATACGGTCATGCTTGACCTAGTGTCAAAGAGCTGTAGGACACGCACGAGCGGGCGTGTGCGGTAGCATATTCGTGTGTGCAAATATGGCGGTTCTAGAGGCTGTGGAGCCATGGTTAAGGGCCATTCGGGTTCTCGGGCGGCAACAAATGCTGTGGTGGAGAGGCTAGAGGTGTAAAATGCCTTAACCATGGCGTACGGGCATGCTTGACTCGGTGCCGGGAGCCATAGGATGCGTTAGGAAGGCGGCCGTGCGCGGCATGGTCGTGTGTGCAAATATGGCGGTTACGGAGCCGTGGAGCCAAGGTTAAGGGCCGTTCGGGCTCTCGGCGATGGCAAATGCTATGGTAGAGAGGCCGGAGGTGTCAAAATGCCTTAACCATGGCGTACGGGCATGCTTGACTCGGTCTCGAGAGCCATAGGATGCGTTGGAACCGGCCGTGCGGCGGCATGGTCGTGTGTGCAAATATGCGCAGTTTTGCGGCCGTGGAGCTGTGGTTAAGGGCCCTTCGGGCTCTCGGGTGATGAAAAACTCTATGGTGGAGAGGTGAGAGGCATCAAAATGGCTTAACCATGGCGTACGGGCGTGCTTGACCCGGTGCGAGAGCCGTAGGATGCACGGGATCCGGCTGTGCGCGGCACGGTCGTGTGTGCAATTATGGATGTTACGGAGTCGTGGAGCTATAGTTAAGGGCCGTTCGGGCTCTCGGGTGATGACAAATATTGTGGTGGTGAGGCCATAGGCATCAAAACGCCTTAACCATGGCATACGGTCGTGCTTGACCTAGTGTCGAGAGCTATAGGACACGTAGGAGCCGGCGTGCGGTAGCATAGTCGTGTGTGCAAATATGGCGGTTCTAGAGCTGTGGAGCCATGGTTAAGGGCCATTCGGGTTCTCGGGCGGTAACAAATCTGTGGTGGAGAGGCCAAAGGTGTTAAAATGCCTTAACCATGGTGCATGGGCGTGCTTGACTTGGTGCGAGGAGCCATAGGATGCATAGGAACCGGCCGTGCGGCAGCAAAGTCGTGTGTGCAAATATGGCGGTTACGGAGCCGTGGAGCCGAGGTTAAGGGCCGTTCGGGCTCTCGGCGATGGCAAATGCTATGGTAGAGAGGCCGGAGGTGTCAAAATGCCTTAACCATGGCGTACGGGCTTGCTTGACTCGGTCGGGAGCCATAGGACGCGTTGGAACCGACCATGCGGCGGCATGGTCGTGTGTGCAAATGTGGCGTTTTGCAGCCGTGGAGCCATGGTTAAGGGCCCTTCGGGCTCTCGGGTGATGGAAAACTCTATGGTGGAGAGGTGAGAGGCATCAAAATGGCTTAACCATGGCGTACGGGTGTGCTTGACCGGTGCCGAGAGCCGTAGGATGCACGGGGATCCGGCCGTGCGCCGGCACGGTCGTGTGTGCAATTATGGATGTTCAGGTCGTGGAGCTATAGTTAAGGGCCGTTCGGGCTCTCGGGTGATGACAAACATTGTGGTGGTGGGGCCCGGAGGTGTCAAAACGCCTTAACCATGGCATACGGTCGTGCTTGACCTAGTGTCGAGAGCTGTAGGACACGTAGGGCCGGCGTGCGGTAGCATAGTCGTGTGTGCAAATATGGCGGTTCTAGAGCGGTGGAGCCATGGTTAAGGGCCATTCGGGTTCTTGGGCGGCAACAAATCTTGTGGTGGAGAGGCTAGAGGTGTCAAAATGCCTTAACCATAGTGCATGGGCGTGCTTGACTTGGTGCGAGGAGCCGTTGGATGCGCATAGGAACCGGCCGTGCGGCGGCAAAGTCGTGTGTGCAAATGTGGCGGTTACGGAGCCGTGGAGCCGAGGTTAAGTGCCGTTCGGGCTCTCGAGTGACGGCAAACGCTATGGTAGAGAGGCCGGAGGTGTCAAAATGCCTTAACCATGGCGTACGGGCATGCTTGACTCGTGCCGGGAGCCATAAAATGCGTTGGAACCGGCCGTGCGGCGGCATGGTCGTGTGTGCAAATATGGCGGTTTTGGAGCCGTGGAGGCATGGTTAAGGGCCCTTCGGGCTCTCGGGTGATGGAAAACTCTATGGTGGAGAGGTGAGAGGCATCAAAATGGCTTAACCATGGCGTACGGGCGTGCTTGACCGGTCGAGAGCCATAGGATGCACGGGATCCGGCCGTGCGGCGGCACGGTCGTGTGTGCAATTATGGATGGAGTCGTGGAGCTATAGTTAAGGGCCGTTCGGGCTCTCGGGTGATGACAAACATTGTGGTGGTGAGGCCGGAGGCATCAAAATGCCTTAACCATGGCATACGGTCATGCTTGACCTAGTGTCGAGAGCTATAGGACACGTAGGAACCGGGCGTGCGGTAGCATATTCGTGTGTGCAAATATGGCGGTTCTAGAGCGGTGGAGCCATGGTTAAGGGCCATTCGGGTTCTCGGGCGGCAACAAACGCTGTGGTGGAGAGGCTAGAGGTGTCAAAATGCCTTAACCATGGTGCATGGGCGTGCTTGACTTGGTGCCGAGGAGCCATAGGATGCGTTAGGAACCGGCCGTGCGGCGGCATGGTCGTGTGTGCAAATATGGCGGTTCTGGAGCCGTGGAGCCAAGGTTAAGGGCCGTTCGGGCTCTCGGCGATGGCAAACGCTATGGTAGAGAGGCCGAGAGGTGTCAAAATGCCTTAACCATGGCGTACGGGCATGCTTGACTCGGTGTCGAGAGCCATAGGATGCGTTGGAACCGACCGTGCGGCGGCATGGTCGTGTGTGCAAATATGGCGGTTTTGCGGCCGTGGAGGCATGGTTAAGGGCCCTTAGGCTCTCGGGTGATGAAAAACTCTATGGTGGAGAGGTGAGAGGCATCAAAATGGCTTAACCATGGCGTACGGGCGTGCTTGACCCGGTGCCGAGAGCCGTAGGATGCATAGGATCCGGCTGTGCGCAGCACAGTCGTGTGTGCAATTATGGATGTTGGAGTCGTGGAGCTATAGTTAAGGGCCGTTCGGGCTCTCGGGTGATGACAAACATTGTGGTGGTGAGGCCGGAGGTGTCAAAATGCCTTAACCATGGCATACGGTCGTGCTTGACCTAGTGTCGAGAGCTGTAGGACACGCAGGAACCGGCTGTGCGGTAGCATAGTCGTGTGTGCAAATATGGCAGTTCTAGAGCTGTGGAGCCATGGTTAAGGGCCATTCGGGTTCTCGGGCGGTAACAAATGCTGTGGTGGAGAGGCCAGAGGTGTCAAAATGCCTTAACCATGGTGCATGGGCGTGCTTGACTTGGTGCGAGGAGCCATAGGATGCGTTAGGAACCCGGCCGTGCGGCGGCAAAGTCGTGTGTGCAAATATGGCGGTTACGGAGCCGTGGAGCCGAGGTTAAGGGCCGTTCGGGCTCTCGGCGATGGCAAATGCTATGGTCGAGAGGCCAGAGGTGTCAAAATGCCTTAACCATGGTGTACGGGCATGCTTGACTCGGTGCCGGGAGCCATAGAATGCGTTGGAACCGACCGTGCGGCAGCATGGTCGTGTGTGCAAATATGGCAGTTTTGGAGCCGTGGAGGCATGGTTAAGGGCCCTTCAGGCTCTCGGGTGATGGAAAACTCTATGGTGGAGAGGTGAGAGGCATCAAAATGGCTTAACCATGGCGTACGGGTGTGCTTGACCGGTCGAGAGCCATAGGATGCACGGGATCCGGCCGTGCGCGGCACGGTCGTGTGTGCAATTATGGATGTTGCGGGTCGTGGAGCTATAGTTAAGGGCCGTTCGGGCTCTCGGGTGATGACAAACATTGTGGTGGTGAGGCCGAGGTGTCAAAATGCCTTAACCATGGCATACGGTCGTGCTTGACCTAGTGTCGAGAGCTATAGGACACGTAGGAACAGGCGTGCGGTAGCATAGTCGTGTGTGCAAATATGGCGGTTCTAGAGCGGTGGAGCCATGGTTAAGGGCCATTCGGGTTCTTAGGCGGCAACAAACGCTGTGGTGGAGAGGCTAGAGGTGTCAAAATGCCTTAACCATGGTGCATGGGCGTGCTTGACTTGGTGCGGGAGCCGTAGGATGCGTTGGAACCGGCCGTGCGGCGGCATGGTCGTGTGTGCAAATATGGCGGTTCGGAGCCGTGGAGCCAAGGTTAAGGGCCGTTCGGGCTCTCGAGCGACGGCAAACGCTATGGTAGAGAGGCCGAGGTGTCAAAATGCCTTAACCATGGCGTACGGGCATGCTTGACTCGGTGCGGGAGCCATAAAATGCGTTGGAACCGACCGTGCGGCAGCATGGTCGTGTGTGCAAATATGGCGGTTTTGCGGCCGTGGAGGCATGGTTAAGGGCCCTTCGGGCTCTCGGGTGATGGAAAACTCTATGGTGGAGAGGTGAGAGGCATCAAAATGGCTTAACCATGGCGTACGGGCGTGCTTGACCCGGTGCCGAGCCGTAGGATGCACGGGATCCGGCCGTGCGCGGCACGGTCGTGTGTGCAATTATGGATGTTACAGGTCGTGGAGCCATGGTTAAGGGCCCTTCAGGCTCTCGGGTGATGACAAACATTGTGGTGGTGAGGCCAGAGGCATCAAAACGCCTTAACCATGGCATACGGTTGTGCTTGACCTAGTGTCGAGAGCTATAGGACACGCAGGAACCGGCTGTGCGGTAGCATAGTCGTGTGTGCAAATATGGCAGTTCTAGAGCGGTGGAGCCATGGTTAAGGGCCATTCGGGTTCTCGGGCGGCAATAAACGCTGTGGTGGAGAGGCTAAAGGTGTCAAAACACCTTAACCATGGCGCATGGGCGTGCTTGACTTGGTGCGAGGAGCCGTAGGACGTTAGGAACCGGCCGTGCGGCGGCATGGTCGTGTGTGCAAATATGGCGGTTCTAGAGCCGTGGAGCCAAGGTTAAGGGCCGTTCGGGCTCTCGGCGATGGCAAACGCTATGGTAGAGAGGCCGGAGGTGTCAAAATGCCTTAACCATGGCGTACGGGCTTGCTTGACTCGGTCGGGAGCCATAGGATGCGTTGGAACCGGCCATGCGGCGGCATGGTCGTGTGTGCAAATATGGCGGTTTTGCCGTGGAGCCATGGTTAAGGGCCCTTCGGGCTCTCGGGTGATGGAAAACTCTATGGTGGAGAGGTGAGAGGCATCAAAATGGCTTAACCATGGCGTACGGGTGTGCTTGACCCGGTGCGAGAGCCGTAGGATGCACGGGATCCGGCCGTGCGCCGGCACGGTCGTGTGTGCAATTATGGATGTTACGGAGTCGTGGAGCTATAGTTAAGGGCCGTTCGGGCTCTCGGGTGATGACAAACATTGTGGTGGTGGGGCCGGAGGTGTCAAAACGCCTTAACCATGGCATACGGTCGTGCTTGACCTAGTGTCGAGAGCTGTAGGACACGTAGGAACCGGAGTTGTGCGGTAGCATAGTCGTGTGTGCAAATATGGCAGTTCTAGAGCGGTGGAGCCATGGTTAAGGGCCATTCGGGTTCTGGGCGGCAACAAATGCTGTGGTGGAGAGGCAAAGGTGTCAAAATGCCTTAACCATAGTGCATGGGCGTGCTTGACTTGGTGCGAGGAGCCGTAGGATGCGCATAGGAACCGGCCGTGCGGCGGCAAAGTCGTGTGTGCAAATATGGCGGTTCGGAGCCGTGGAGCCGAGGTTAAGGCCGTTCAGGCTCTCGAGCGATGACAAACGCTATGGTAGAGAGGCTAGAGGTGTCAAAATGCCTTAACCATGGTGTACGGGCATGCTTGACTCGTGCGGAGCCATAAAATGCGTTGGAACCGGCCATGCGGCTGCATGGTCGTGTGTGCAAATATGGCGGTTTTGGAGCCGTGGAGGCATGGTTAAGGGCCCTTCAGGCTCTCGGGTGATGGAAAACTCTATGGTGGAGAGGTGAGAGGCATCAAAATGGCTTAACCATGGCGTACGGGCGTGCTTGACCCGGTGCCGAGAGCCATAGGATGCACAGGATCCGGCCGTGCGGCAGCACAATGGAATTCCACGAGTTTTGGTGAATGTCTTTTTCAACGTTGGTGTCGCCAATTTGAAAATACCCAAGGAAGGCCCACATGTCGGGTTTACATAGAGATGTCGGGAGCCGTGAAAATTCTACATGTCTGGAAGGTTCGAGAAGGCTCTGGACCAAGCGGGAGCCGAACGGGCTAGGTGGGGAGTCGGCCGACTCCCCTTGGGTGGCCGACTCACCGGTTCGGCCAATCGAATCGGCCTCGCGGATCCCCTGTTCCACCGCCTTTGAGGATGAATAATAATCGTCCGTTTAGGTCGGTTTGATCCGGCTGCGGTGCATCTAGGGGCTATATAAGCGGGCCCCTGGCCCCTGGAGGAGGCATCCCTTGAAACCCTAATTCATTATTTTCCAGAGAGAATCAGGTGAGAGAGGTCCCTTGAATGGATCTCCTCCCTAGAGCCTAGCATTCAAGATAGATAGAGAGTATAGGGTGGAGGTAGAGTTGGAGGAAGCTCGGCATGTCGGTGTCTCCTCTCCGGTTGTACTGTGGGATCAAGTCTCTAACCCGAGGCTTGGTTCTAGGATTATTACGCAATTCAACTTCACGATACTAGTAAGTTCTTGTTATTATTGCTCTTTGGTTTACGAGTTTACTTTATTCACATCCGGTTGGGAATAGAGTAATCGTTCATAGCGTAAGCGTGGTGCTTGGGCTAGGTTCACTCGTAGATGCTCCCTATCCGTCGGAACCGTGGTAGTAGCGGGGGAGATGACAGTCCCTTTGTTACCTTTGTAATCCACTTCCCGTCGATGGGTAAGGTAGGTCCAAAAGTGCTAGGTTAAGCATCCTGTGGTGTCTTTTCTTAGGTGCTCCCATAGAGTAGTAGTTGCAAAGCTTGCCATAGGTTGGAAGAAGGCGTGGTAGTAGTCCTCTCTATATCGCTCATTACCTTGTACGTAGCTCGGGGTTAAGTATAGATTTGGGTTAGTCGGATGCACGTTTTCTCCTAGCGGATAAATAAATAACAATACTCCGGAATATCTCCCGGGTGAAGTGCTCACCGATATCCGTGCGCTTGCGGATTATTTCTCTTTGATTCTTTCGTGTGCGTATCTAGTATCAACAAGCATTTAGTGCCGTTGCGGGGAGAAAGATGGTCTATTTGAGATAACCTAAGTCGCTTAACCATATATTGTTCTTTTATCTTTTTTCTTGTTTTCTTTTACATTTTACTTTCTATTGTTATAGATAACCCAAATTCCACGCCTATCCACCAATATCTTGCACCCATGAGCACATGCTTAGAGCCTCTAGAACCCATGATTTTCACATCTAGCTATGAGCTACACCAATACGGGTTGCAATAGGTCAAAACCAACCCTTTTCAACGGCTAGAGTCCTATCTTCTAATCAAGAGGGTAATGAACCCAAAGTCCTATCCTCGATCAAGTAGGTAATGAACTTCTTGCTACACTTAGGAATCTTTTAATCTTCCTATAAATTTAGGTTTAGACCTAGCCTTACAAGACCATGTTCTTCTTCAACATCTATATATGGGTCTTGATAATATTGCCTTTGGAGGAGTTTTCCTTTCTTTACCCTTTAGTGAAGTAAGGTTTGTCCTTACTATTAATGGACATACTCCTTGCACTAGACTTCATGATAACATCCTAGAGGTAGAGAAAAAATCATCCCCCAAACAAGAAGAGGAAGTTTCCATAGCCACTTTGCAAACATTCCAATCCCATGATTTGGCTATCCATCCCAAACCAATAGTATTCGAAGTCCCCTAAGGAAGAAGTAATTCTACCCTTAGAAATTCTTTTGATGGCGATTTTGGGAGGAGCATAAACTTCCCATTTCATAAGAGATCTTTTAGTGCATGCATTATAAATCTTCTCGGAAGAGATCTCTTAGAAAGCATCTCACACCCAATTCCTTTGAAGGACGTTTAGAAAGACTCAAGGATGGCATGCTAAGTGATGCCATAGAAGGAGAGCGTAACCATCTAGGATTCACCTTTATCTTCTCCCCTTGTGTGCCCACATTAGATATAAAATACGAACCCATCTTTAAACCCATCCTTGACCCCTATGACTCATTCTATGCTTTTCTCCCAAACCTCCCGATGATCCTAGAAATCCGTGTACATATCCTATGCATAGGAATCATCGAGAACATATAGAGGATCTTTTAGAGCAACATCCATGGCTAGAGAGCATTAAAAACATATGTGCTATTACCATTGAATGGGTGGATAAGGCCTTAGATGAGATCATTTCGATAGACGATCCAAGGGGAATTTTGGACATTTATGATGAATCACCCTTGGAAAGTGGAATGATGGAGACTTCAATGAGCAAAGTAGTTACTTCTTTGATACCCATCAAGACCTTGCTCATATGAAAAATCTCCGATTCATAGTCTCTCTAACATTACCCCATGAGATCTTCCACCCCTCAAGCTCCCTATTCCTAAAGATTTTGAAAGGGTAATTGTAGACACATATGTGTTCCATAAACATTGCAGATCTCATGTGTTGAATCTTGAGATAGTATACATAGATTGGTGTTGGAGGGGAAACCACTTCACCAATTCCA
>JAENPR010003024.1:0-15879 GCA_018135685.1 Themeda triandra
GTCCTGTGCGGTCAGTTTCGTTGGCTCAGGTGTAGAATAACTTATTCTATATATATATATATATATATATATATATATATATATATATATATATATATATATATATATATATATATCAAAAATATCTTCCATACACGGGTGTTTTCTATCCCCCACGATGGATAGCTCTCCATCCCCCAAAAAAGACCAGCCAACCGCTGCATACACATTTTGAGTTGGCAGACTTGCTATTTCTACTCTCGTTGCATGCATCACAGCACGTAGGACCACTCCGCCCACCAATTGATCAACAGCTTGCTCACTGACACAAAAGACAGGTTGCATGTATGTGAAAGGCTAATAGAGTACATCTTTATTTTTTATGATTTCTGAAATTCTGAATAGCCGTAGCTTCTACAAACTGTATTATTTTCTATAATATGATTGCACTAGAATATTTCTTGAAATTAAATCTATAAAACAAGACCCATATTGACTATATATATTTTTATATTAAAAAATATAAATGGCACATGGACCCCCACATTTGGAAACGTTGTCCAATTATAGCCTCGATGGGTGTCATTTTGTTCGGCACATTATTTTCAACAATAATCTTCAAAGATTTCATCAAATGGACTAACGGTTTGTGTGATATTGCATTTTAGAAGTATGAGAAAATCCTCTCTCTAGTGCTGACATAGGAAAAGAGTGGACCGCATTCTAGTGCTGACATAGGAAAAAGAGTGGACCACATTTTTCTATTTTGAGATGTATGTGATGGACCATAATCATGGTGCACCTGTTGGATGTAAAAACTTGCAATTTTTTTGCGTCCGTGACAAATATGAATTCTACATGTTATATTTTCATAAAGGCAAAATTTTGACTTGGCCATAGTCCAAACATTCTTGATGCTAAAATTTTAATGCCACTTAAGTAAAAAAATCCCGCATGCACTCATAGAGCAGCGGCTGCTCATCCTGCGCCTGGGAGATGGCATGTACGACTGTACGAGAGACTGCATGCAGAGTCACGGGCTCGTCCCAATCTTGTCCTTACTAGTCTTTTTTTACAGTTGGAAATAAAAATACGAAATTTTTTTCTCAAGCGTCGAGAAATTCAAAATATTAAGGTTGCTTTGCCTTTGTGCCTCTGCCGTTTTCACATGCATGCATTAGCAGCACATGGACCACTCCGCCCACGAGCTGATCACCGCAGGTTGCATGCATGTGAAGGGCTAAATGAAGTGTAGTACGTCTTCATTTTGAATGGCCATAGCTTATAAACAGTACATCATTTCTATAATAGTAGTACTCCTTGAAGGTAAATCTATAAAACAAGACCCATATCGAATATATTTTTCATAGTAGAACTTAAGTGGCACATAGGCCCCACATTTGAAAATTTTGTTAAAACGTAGCCTTAGTGGATCTCATTTTGTTCGGCACATTTTTTTCAACAATAACCTTCAAACAGCTTGTCAAATGGACTTACGATTTGTGTGATAATGTATTTTGAAAGTATGAGAAAAACCAGTCTCAAGAGGAGAGTTTGGCTGCACTGTGGTCCACTGCGCTATTGCTGTGTGTTGGTTCTGAGATCGGCCAGCTATAGATCGGCCGACTATAGAGGAGAGATTGGAAGAGCCGTGTCTTATTCGTGTCTTGATTCGGTGATCGGCCCGTTGGCTGCAGCTATAGAGGAGAGATTGGCTTCCAAAGACTAGTTTGCACGTGATCTTATATGGGTTGGGGTGTGTGGACCACTAGCGAAAATGTAAAACTTGACTGCTAGATGAAGGGCAGCAAGCTAACAATAGTATGTGTATATGCAAGCATACATCAATGCATGGCCACATACTAATTCCTTGCAATTGATCAGAATCATCCGGTGCAAAATATTTGGACGCCCACATGTCACTTGTGCAATTAGTCAGAATCATCCGGTCATAACATTCTAATTTTAAGGTGCATGTAAAACATTCTAATATTGGTCTTTTTTATAGACAAAATCCATACAAATAATGTGTGTAAAAATACAAACTAGTTGTATGGTTTAAGAAATAATATCACCTAAAGCATTTGCATGCATGCTTTGAATGGATAAAGCAAAAAGTAATGTGATAGGATTGAGGTGGTGAGAAAAATATGAGAGAGGAGGCGATGGATGCCCTCATGCTCTTATATTGGCTGTAAAAAATATAGTTAATATGGGTCTTATTTTGTTGATAAAATCAATAGAAATAATGTGGAGTAAACAAAATGCAAATTACTTGTGTGGTTTATGAAATATTTTTGCCTATAGCATTTGCGTGAATGGATGAAAGCTATGATTGACTAGGTGAGAGAAATATTGGGAGAGGCGATGGATAGAGCTGTGTGAGAGTGCTTAGCTGTCATGCCAGTGGTCCACACATTCCAAAACAAACCAAGCACGGTAAAGAACGGTGCCCCACTTACTATATTCAGCTCAAAATCTGGTCGTCGAGTACACCACGTGGAACACATCCATGACAAGGGTAGCTATCTCCCGTGGGTGTTAGTTATCCCCCATGAAATAAAATCCACACTATATATATATATATATATATATATATATATATATATATATATATATATATATATATATATATATATATATATATATATATATATATATATATATATAGAGCCAATGGATCATATGTAAATTAGGCAGCCGCGCGCAGCAGCAGGTGGCGACGACAGCTCCTTATTCACTGGCGCCCGCGGCGCTCTGCCCCCACCGTCCCCTCGCCCAGTCACGGCGAGCACCTCCCGCATACGGTGGATCCTTCACCAACGGCACCTCCAGCCCAACCGCGGATCCCGTTCATGGAAGGCCAACGGAGAAGCATCTCCCGCATCGTGATGCAATTTTTTCTTTTTTTGGTTAACGGAGATGCATCTCATTGCGGATTCTGATTTCGATTCGATCAATTTGTTTTTTTGGGTACATGATAGATGTGAAGATCCGTGATCTTATGTTTTCTGATTTTTTCCCATCGTCTGTCCAGATTTTCACTTCAGTACTACTGCATGCATGTTGTTGGCTTAGCTTCCATTCAGAAGTATTCGATTGGTGCTAGTTGATTTACTACTAAAAATTCAGAAGTTTCTCCGTGTTTCTCTGCAGTGACATTCCAATATTCTATAGTAGTAAAGATTCTTACTCTCTCTTTAATTTGGTATAGTATTAAAAGATAGTACATTCCGATATTAGTATTAAGATTCTTTCTAATTGGTTGAAGTGATTTTTCTCCTTGTTGCTTCATAGTGACATTCCGATATTTAGTAGTAAAGATTCTTACTCTCTCTTTAATTTGGAATAGTATTAAAAGATTGTACATTCCGATCGATATTAGTAGTAAAGATACTTTCTAAATGGTTAGTATGTAACCGTAAATGTTTGTATGAAATTATTGTCGCTGAACCCACCCGAAACTGGTTAAAAATTGAGCAGTAGCCAAACAAAAAATCTCAATTATTTTTATTTCAAAAGTAATTCCGATATATTACTAGTAATTATTACTACTATATTTGGCATGCGCGGTGATGCATTTCGTGATTAACCGTAACAAGGAAACAAAAAGTCAGCGCAGCAAGCAACCATAATTTTATTTTCCTTGGCGATGAAGCAACGGGGCGAATGATTTTATTTCTGAATTAGTAGTGAAATAAATGGAAATAATTTTAATTTTCAATTAGTAAAGATTCTTATATAAAATAATAGTAAAGGAAATGGAATTTTACTTCCTGCAACCGTCCGCAACAATATAAAGACTGCATGCAACCGATAAAGAAAGAGAGTTATGGCAGGCATGCAACCATTTAAAAAATGGTCAAAGGTGGCAGTTTCCTGATTTCTCGCATGTTGACGCGTTGCATGGAAGGGTTTGATGTGCTGGCTCTTGAAACAGTCCATAGGTGAATGCTTAATTACACCGTTACACGTTGTCAATGGCTTTAATTAGGGAATTGTTTTTATTACGTTCAATGTTTCTTTAGGCCAGTCTCAATGATGTTTCATGAGAGTTTCATGCACACTAAATACGTTGATGTGGCACTATATTAATGAAGAGAGATGATAGAGTTTCATGGGAGCAGAGAGAGTTTCATCCCCTTGAAACTCTTATGCACATTGTTTTCAAAAAATTAATGTATTGGAAACTATGTCATAAAACTCCCACTGAGACTGGCCTTATTGACCACTGCAAGCCAAGTTTTTCTTGTCACTTTGATGCGTAGTAATACTTATTACTAATCTGATTCAAAATATACCAAATAAAAAAGAAAATAAAATCTACTACTAAATCATGGAATTTGCAGTTGATTGAAGGCATTTACTGTTAATTCAAGAGTAAACCTTTACGGTTAATTCCACTTTAGTATTAGTTATTAAAAAAACATAGAAGTACGGTTAATTCTAGGCATTTACGGTTAATTCAAGAGTAAAATTTGTTACTTCCTAATTTGCCGAGGAAGAAAAATAATGGTTGGAAGAAAATTTACATCTACGAGATTGCTTGCTGAATTTTGGCTGTGCTACTTCATGACCATACCGCTAAAATAGGAACATACTGTAGTTACGGTTGTGGGAAGGCAAATCTCTCCATGTGTCTACGGTTGCATGCGACGGAGCTTCTGGTCCCACGATGAATTTTGCGGTTGCATGGCAGGGTTGAACGTAACGTTTCTGAGAACTGAGGCGGCACTCGGTTGGCGCGCTTTCCCAGAAACCTATTGGTCAGCGCATTAACTAGTTTCTCTTTACTTTTGCGGTTAGTCTATATATATATATATATATATATATATATATATATATATATATATATATATATATATATATATATATATATATTTCTTGTATTTGATTATTTAGGTTTATTTTACTTACTTGGGACTTATTTTGTGCTTATATTTATAGTTAAATTTTATCGATCAGGTTACATGGTGAACGCAGTACCTCCCCTTCCGCCACCACAGGCACTGGGTTTTCACCCAGGCGATGAGCCATTTGCTCCTAATGTGCCCGTACCGCGATTCCCTGCGCCAGCTATTGTATAAAATTTTTCCAACATTTTTTGTTTTTATGCTAACAAATAAGTAAAATTAGTTTAATACTATTGTTGCATTGCATTTGAATGTCGTAGTGGCTAGCCCCAGTAGATTGGCTACATGAAGCACTTAGCTTGTTCCATGCCGAGCACTTCGATGTGCACACGACACCTGTTCTCGATTCTGAGCTCTGGCAATGTGAAATCCGTTTTACCATCCCTGCAAGGAGCCAAAACCCAAATGCTCCCGAGCACACTATCCACCGGACCGGGGTAGAGTCCGCATCCATGAGGAGCGCCCAGTTCAGTGCCATCGCACACTGTTTAGAGTCACTTCGATGGGTTTGCTATTTTTTGCCTGACTTCTCGTACTATAAGGAGATGGCTTTGCGTTACAATGGTTACACTGCTACGGGACTTTGCGAATGGAACACGATGAGCAACACACTTGATGTGGTAAAATCAACATATATTGATAATTGAGTCATGCATATTATTTGCTATTTATTAACGTAATAATATTATCTTTATTTTCAACACTTGCAGATTACGCCCCTGGATGTTACCCATTCTTCATGTGGCTTGATGGCCATTCTAGACAAAGCTACAGATTATTTTGAATACGATTGGAATTGGGTGGACGGCAATGGCCAGGATACTGCAGATGGCAAACAGTTCTGCATAAGGTTCACTCCCAAGGACAGTGATGTTTCGATAGGTGATGTCTACGGCCGACCATTCCTTATGCCTCGCGCGGCACGGGAGAGTGTAGTCATACGGGCACTGCACTACATCGATACTGAGAGGGGATACACGATCCGTGACATCAACAACAATGCATGGCTATAGGAGTGGATCAATGTGAATGGCGGGATCCCCTAGTGACATTGATTCTGATAGTGATTAGTGTTTTTGTAGCTTGCAAGGTTGTAGTTTCATTCAGTTTTAATTATAATTTGTAAGTCTTGTGTGTTTAATTATTGTCATCTATGTAATTCACGTGCAATAATATTATTATGAAAATTCTGTGCAATATTGTTATAAAAAATGGTATTCCAAACTTGATTAGTTCTAACAACTTTGTCAAATGCAAAAATGGTCTATGTATCAAATATAGATCTTGATGAGTGGAACAATCTTGGTATTTATGACTTGAGTTGAGACCATCTAGGTTTTTGAAAACTGGCATGTAGCTGTGAAAATTTTCAAATTCAAAATTTGAGTAGTTCAAACTTTGTCAAATGAAAAGTTCGCCATTACACAAAATGTAGACCTTGATGAGTTCAACAAACTTTGTATTCATGACTTTTGTAGTTAAGACCATCTAGGGTTTGGTCAAAGTGTCTTTTTTAAAAATGCAAGATTTGACTTGGTCAAACATGGTCAAATGAGGCACTAAATGACCTCAAATGAAAAGCTTTTGAATATAAAGGTATTAGAACTCATCAAGATCTACATTTAATACATAGTTTATTTTACCATTTGGCAAAGTTTTAGTAAACTCTAGTCACATGTTTTAAAAATACAAGATGTGACTTGGTCAAACATGGTCAAATGAGGCACTAAATGACCTCAAATGAAAAAACTTTTGAATACAAGGGTGTTAGAACTCATCAAGATCCACATTTGATACATATGCTATTTTTACATTTGAGAAAGTGTTAGTAAACAGTAGTCACAAAATCTTGAATCTCACATAGACTATGAAACTGTATGTGAGACTTGTTGATTTAGAACTACACTTTTCTAATATTTTGTCAAATGTAAAAATAGTCTATGTATCAAATGTAGATCTTGATGAGTGGAATAATCTTGGTATTTATGACTTTTTGAGTTGAGACCATCTAGAGTTTCAAAAACTGGCATGTAGCAATGAAAATTTTAAAATTCAAAATTTGAGTGGTTCAAACTTTGTCAAATGAAAAGTTGGCCATTACACAAAATATAGAAATTGATGAGTTTGATAAACTTTGTATTCATGACTTTTGTAGTTGAGACCATCTAGGGTTTGGTCAAAGTGTCCCTCTTTAAAAATCCAAGATTTGACTTCGACAAACTTGGTCAAACGAGACAATAAATGCTCTCAAATGAAAAACTTTTGAATACAAACGTATTAGAACTCATCAAGATCTACATTTATTACATAGTTTATTTTACCATTTGGAGAAGTTTTAGTAAATTCTAGTCACATGTTTTAAAAATCCAAGATGTGACTTGGTCAAACTTGGTCAAATGAGGTACCAAATGACCTCAAATGAAAAACTTTTGAATACAAGGGTGTTAAAATTTATCAAGATCCATATTTGATTCATAGTCCATTTTTGCATTTGAGAAAGTGTTAGTAAACACTAGTCACAAAATCTTGAATCTCACATAGACTTCATGAAACTTGTATGTAAGACTTGTAGATTTAGAACTACACTTTCCTAACACTTTATCAAATGCAAAAATAGCCTATGTATCAAATGTAGTTCTTGATGAGTGAAACAATCTTGGTATTCTTGACTTTTCGAGTTGAGACCATCTAGGGTTTCGAAAACTGGTATGTAGCTGCAAAAATTTTAAAATTCAAAATTTGAGTGGTTCAAACTTTGTCAAATGAAAAGTTGGCCATTACAAAAACTGTAGACCTTGATGAGTTTGACAAACTTTGTACTCATGACTTTTGTAGTTGAGACCATCTAGGGTTCGGTCAAAGTGTCTTTTTTTAAAAATCTAAGATTTGACTTGGTCAAACTTAGTCAAACGAGATAATAAATGCTCTCAAATGAAAAACTTTTGAATACAAAGGTGTTAGAACTCATCAAGTACATTTGTTATATAGTTTATTTTACCATTTGGAGAAGTTTTAGTAAATTCTAGTCATATGTGTTAAAAATCCAACGGGTGACCCTGGTCAAACTTGGTCAAATGAGGCACCAAATGACCTCAAATAAAAAACTTTTGAATACAAGGGTGTTAGAACTCATCAAGATCCACATTTGATATATAGGCCATTTTTGTATTTGAGAAAGTGTTAGTAAACACTAGTAATAAAATCTTGAATCTCACATAGACTTTATGAAACCGTATGTGAGACTTATGGATTTAGAACTACACTTTTCAAATACTTTATCAAATGCAAAAATAGCCTACGTATCAAATTTAGATCTTGATGACTGGAACAATCTTGGTATTCTTGACTTTTCGAGTTGAGACCATCTAGGGTTTCGAAAACTGGCATGTAGCTACGAAAATTTTAAAATTTAAAATTTGAGTGGTTCGACTTTGTCAAATAAAAAGTTGGCCAGTACAAAAAGCGTAGACCTTGATGAGTTTGACAAACTTTGTACTCATGACTTTTGTGGTTGAGACCATCTAGGGTTCGATCAAAGTGTCTTTTTTTTAAAAAATCTAAGATTTGACTTGGTCAAACTTGGTCAAACTTGGTCAAACGTGACAATAAATGCTCTCAAATGAAAAACTTTTGAATACAAAGGTGTTAGAACTCATCAAGATCTATATTTATTACATAGTTTATTTTATCATTTGGAGAAGTTTTAGTAAACTCAAGTCACATGTTTTAAAAATTCAAGATGTGACTTGGTCAAACTTGGTCAAATAAGGCAGCAAATGACATCAAATGAGAAACTTTTGAATACAAGGGTGTTAGAACTCATCAAGATCCACATTTGATGCATGGGCCATTTTTGCATTTGAGAAAGTGTTAGTAAACACTAGTCATAAAATCTTGAATCTCACATAGGCTTTATGAAACTGTATGTGAGACTTGTGGATTTAGATCTACACTTTCCTAACACTTTGTCGAATGTAAAAATGGCCTATGTATCAAATGTAAATCTTGATGAGTGGAACAATCTTGGTATTCATGACTTTTCGAGTTGAGAACATCTTGGGTTTCAAAAACTGGCATGTAGCTGTGAAAATTTCAAAATTCAAAATTTGAGTGGTTCAAACTTTGTCAAATGAAAAGTTAGCCATTACAAAAACTGTAGACCTTGATGAGTTTGACAAACTTTATACTCATGACTTTTGTATTTGAGACCATCTAGGGTTTGGTCAAAGTGTCTTTTTTAAAAATCTATGATTTGACTTGGTCAAACAAAACATTAAATGACCTCAAATGAAAAACTTTAGAACACAAAGGTATTAGAACTCATCACGATCTATATTTGTTACATAGTTCATTTTACCATTTGAAAAAATGTTTTTATTTATTCTAATTTTAAATGTTTTTTGAAATAATATATATCTCTGCCGGCGTGAAAGCAACACCGGCAAGTGGTAGATATCATCACCGCCAATCCGGCGAGTGATATTTTTTTAAAAAAAGGAAAAAACTTCAAAATATTTTGTCGTGACTGCGTGGGTCGAGCGCGCAAATTTGTAAAGTAAGCTTTCAAATTTGTAAAACGAGGTAAATAAACAAAAATTTTGAGCCGGCTGGGACTCGAGCGCGGGTCACGGGGGGCCAGAGCCCGTGGCCTTAACCATTGGGATAGAGTGGGTAGTTCAGAAGGAGAGGGGGTATTATTTACTGAACCTATTCTTGCCGCGCCATCATCACTGCCGGCCCCAGCTAAGCCGCGGCAGTGATGCGTTGAATTACTGTATTTGGGAGGTATATAATCCGGGCGCGCGAGGGGCGAAAATTTTCCGAGTCATTTCAACCTCATGCGCACCGGCCCCTTTTCCTCCCACGCTCTGTCCTCGACGCCGGCGACCCCCGCACCACCGTCCGCCGCCGCCAAGCACCACCGCCACCTGCGCCGACGCCCTCCATGCCACCTCGTTGCCCCTCGTGCGCCTCTACCCCCATAGCCAGCGAGGAAGCCGCACGACGCACCGGCGTTACTCCCCAGCCGCGTCGACGAGGAGCACCCCCACCACGCCGACGAGGAGCACCACCGCCGCGGAGCTCCGACTTCCTCTTCTTCGATGAGGGCACTGTCCTCCTCTCCTTGTAGGTCACAAGTATTAGGAGCGTGCGGACGCAGGCGCTTCTAGGTCAGGAGGTAAGCTCGTCCCTCCCTACCCCCTAAGTGTTCGACAGAATGCCACTGACGCCATGCTCTGTTGCTCTCCATGTCAAAGGCACGCCCGCGCCATCGCAGCCACGCCCACGCCATCCTCTGTTGTCCGTAGTGTCGAGGAGCACCACCATCGCCCACCACTTTGAGGAGCACCACCGCCGTCCGCCGCGGTCTCTTCTTCCTCCACGCCGACGTGTGTTGGTATTTTTAACGCACACAGATAAATCCGTAAGCGCACGGATACCGTTGTAGCTTTCACTCGGAGGGTTTTAAATATCGTATCCATAGGGAAACGTGTGTGGGTCGCCAAACAACTAGTTTATCTAAGGGTAGCAATCAAGGTTTTAAGATATGATGGGTAGAGAGGATTCCTATGGTAATGATCCTATGCAAGGCAAGGTTATGAAGCAAATGTCCTTCTAATGTTCACTTTGGGACGCCGCTAGATGGGAAAGCACCACAAAGGATAACTCTACCGACGCGACTACGGTCCTACTAATTTAAGAACCTACTCAATTCGGTGTGGACGGGGCTGTCACCTCCCGTAACTACCACACAACCAGAGA
This sequence comes from Themeda triandra, assembly GCA_018135685.1. Lineage (NCBI taxonomy): Eukaryota > Viridiplantae > Streptophyta > Magnoliopsida > Poales > Poaceae > Themeda > Themeda triandra. The sequence goes on from JAENPR010003024.1 coordinate 10,656, forward strand.
ATAGGGCGCAAACACAAGTAACCGACAGCCTAAGCACCACGCTTATGCTAACAATTACTACTCTAATTCAAAGCACTAACAGGAACTAGAGCAATCGTAAGAACTATGAACCAATGAACAAAAGAGTAAGATAAATACTTGAATGAAGATCAATTACCAGAAGTATCCCGGATGTAGGCTTGGAGAAGCCTGAATCCATCGAAGTACAAGCCCGAGGGGGAGCACCGACATGCCGGCACCACCTCCAACTCTTCCTTCGCTCTCTATCTCTCTATTATGCTAAGACTAGATCCTAATGAAGACTAATCTTCTCCTGATAGCTAGGTTTAGAGAAGAGATCCATTCAAGGGACCCCTCTCAGCTGATCCCGACTGGAGTAAATGAAATTAGGGTTTAAGGGATGCCTCCTCCAGGGGCCAGGGGCCCTGTTTATATAGCCCCTAGGATGCACCGCAGCTGTCGGATCAAACCGACCTTGAATGGGTGGTTTTTATTAATCATCAAAGGCGGTGGAGCAGGATACGCGAGCCTGGACCTGATTGGTCCAGGTCAGGAGGCGGCCGCCCCTAGGGTGGAGGCGGCCACCCCTCCACCAAGGCGGTTCGGGCTCAACTTTGGTCCAGTGCCTTCTCGAACCTTCTGGATTACAGAAAATTGACCGGATCCCGATTATCTCTATGTAAACCTGACATGTCGGCCTTCCTTGGTTATTTTCAGCTGACACCCTGCAGAAACAGACATTCACCAAAACACATGGAATTCCATTAGTGTAAGCTCTATATCTAGATGGTAATTTTATTTAGGTCCTTTTTTATGTCTAGTTGACGGTTAAAAATAGGAGTTATCTACCGTCAACAAACTCCCCCAAGCTTACCTTTTGCTCGTCCCTGAGCAAAGATAGACTCAGTGATGGATCAGGAGTTGCCACAATGCTTTCATGCCTTAAAAGTACGCATGTGTTCAAACAAGTACTCTCCTTCGGATTAGAGTGAACTATTCTGACTCAAAACTTACTCATATTACCTTTCACCATGGGGCTTGTAGCCGTCACTTGGGTCTTGAGCAGTTGAAGGACAGAATGGTCAAGTCAAGCACTATGTTTCTCGCTCTTTGATCAACTATTATTCCGGAGTTTTTGCAAGATTTTCAAATAAAACTCAGAGTTTCCTTGTATGACCCTTTCAAGTCTCTCATTTGTGGTATTTCTGGATCCTCTCCAAGGCATGTGTGAAGTGTATGTCTTCTCTCTGCTCTCAGAATATGTGGTATTTGTGAAATTAAGGCATAGTAAGGTTGCCTTCTCTCTCTCACCCTACTTCTAATAGGCTTATGTGGAACTCAAAGGTGGGGAGAGAACTCAAACTCACTTGCATATGTTGCATAGTTAAACCATGGATCCAGAGGAACTAAGCATACAATCAAGTCTTATGTGCATGTGAATGGGGGGAATAGAATGAGTGATATGAAAGATGGTGATAAGGAGATGAATGAGGAGTGATCAATGGTGAGGATCTATTTCTACACTTGCTCCTTTGGGGATAACATACCTCCCTTTATTTGGAAACTTTGAAGACCTTTGAAGAGGAGGCCTTGGCTGCTTTATTTATTTTTCTCTTTTTTCTCTTCTTTTCTTTTTTTTACTAAAAGCCAAGCCTCTTATTGGAACTATAGCAATTAGGAGTATCAACTAAAATATCTGGAGCTTTATTGCACAATGGAAAAGGATGAGATGATGACAAATATTTTTTTGGGTGTTCACTCCCAGTGTAGGAGTAGAACATCTTCTGGATGGATCGGAATGAATGGTGTGTATGTATGTGGATGAATGGATGAATGCGTACTCCCAGGGTAGAAGCAGCATGAGTGTGTGTCTCCAGGGTAGAAACAGCACATGGTGTAGTGAATGTGGATCTATATATGTGGGTGGTACTTCCAGGAACAAAAGTAACACAGAATGAATGTAGCGTTATGAATGGGTGCAGGCTTCTGAGGACAGAAGTAGCATAGATCAATGGATGGAGAGCACATAGTATTGACTTTAACTGCATGACTAATTCCTAAGGGTCGACACAGCTTACTACACTCAATGCCTACAAAATGATATATGTAAACAATGATGACTTTCCTATTCTAGTAAGCATGTATATATATGGCTGTGGTAGGAATTTAAACTCTCATCATAAAGGAACTCATCATGAAAAAATTTAGGATTTTCAAAGATAAATTCTCCAAAACTCTAGTATCTCTAGGAAGAAGATGGACAGTAGCTCAAAACCTTCTCATATCATATCCGTCAACTACCCAGACTTAGATCAAGCATTCGCTACCCACAAGCTTCAGGTTCAGAGCAAATCTCAAATCTAAATAGTTGTGTCTAAAACTCAGGAGAGTGCAAGGTTGAAAACTAGGTACTTGAAAGGAATTACGGCAGAGCAACTATTCATTATTTCCATATAAGAGCTTATTCTGTGGGTATCATTTTAGCAGGCAAACTCTTCATAAACTCTCCTATATTTTATTTAGCAAAATGAATAAATAAATAAATAAGCTAGTGATACTTACTGGATACACGGGGGGTGCTCTCCCCCAAGCTGGATATTGATGTAGTCTCGTTGGTGTTGCTGACTGGCAATGAAGGTGTACTTGCTCCTCCTGGAGTATCAGGGATCATGGCTGTAGAGATAGCACTATGACTGTTGAAGACAACACTCCAATAGGGACGACGGGACCCCTTCGCCTATTCCCGCACAATTCAAATAGATAACAAAACTCGTAGAATAGATTAGGGGTTAAGAAATTAAACAATAATTGTCTAGAGTGTTACCCATGATTTTTATGCGAACTCACGGGATATTCTTTTTCTTTCTTTTAATAACTTCAAATTCTATATAATTAATTATGTCCAATTCTTTTTATGGTAATTGTGCATCAAGGAAAACTTTCAAATGTTGACCATTTACCTTGAAAAGTTTACCTTCATCGTTTTGAAGCGTGACCACTCCATGTGACGCTACTTCAATTACCTTGAATGGTCCTTCCCATTTACTTCGTAGTTTCCCATGTTCGAACGGCTTCACTCTAGAGTTGAATAGTAACACCTTGTCACCTATTTTGAATTCTTTCTTCTTCAATCTTTTGTCATGCCACCTCTTTGTTCTCTCTTTGTAGATCTTTGCATTATGATGTGCCTTTTCTCGCCATTCCTCAAGCTCAGAGAGTTGCATCTTTTTTTTTTTCTCTCCAGCTACTTCAAAGTCCATGTTCCATCTCTTTATGGCCCAGTGTGCCTTGAATTCTAGCTCGACAGGCAAGTGGCATGTCTTCCCATAGACCAGTTGGTATGGTGATATTCCAGGAGGTGTTTTGTAGGCTTTTCTATAAGCCCATAATGCTCCATGAAGCTTGTCCTTCCAGGCTGTCCCCATTTCGTTGACAGTCTTTTGTAGAATATTCTAAATTTGCTTGTTTGATGTTTCTGCTTGCCCACTTGTTTGAGGATGGTATGGTGTCGCAACATTGTGATGGACCCCATGATTATGTAAGACGCGTTGAAACTTCCTATCAATGAAGTGAGAACCTCCATCACTAATCACCATGTGTGGAACTCCAAAGTGTGGAAAGATGGTTTCTACAGACATCCTCTTGGCGTGATTGGAATCTGCAGCTCAACATGGTAGAGCTTCAACCCACTTTGAAACATAGTCAACCACCACTAAGATGTATTCACACTGCTTGGACTTCGAAAATGGTCCCATGTAGTCGATTCCCCATACATCAAAAAGTTCTATCTGGAGGTTGTTGGTGAGTGGCATGGCATCTCGTGTATTTATGTTCCCATGCCTCTAACATGCTCCACATCTCTGGATGAAATCTTTCATGTCTTCATACATGGTTGGCCAGAAAAACCCACATTGCTAGATTTTTGCATGAGTGTGGAATGCCCCATAATGTCCTCCATATGGTGATGAATGGCATCTTTCAATGATCTTGATTCCTTCTTCAGTTGGTACACACCACCTGAGTAGACCATCAGAGCAGACTCGAAAGAGGTACGATTCATCCCATATGTGTTGATGACTTTCTTGGATGAGCTTGCGTTTATTCCCCCCTGGTGGTACATAACCTGCAACCACAAAATTGACAATATTTGCGTACCAGGGGTCGACGCTTGCGACCTTGCAGAGCATGTTGTCTCGAAGGTAGTCGTTGATGGGCTACGAGAATTTTCTACTCCCTTTCTATCTTTTATTTCTAAGTCAAATTCTTGGAGTAACAAGATCCATCTTATAAGTCGTGGTTTAGCATCTTTCTTAGTGAGCGGGTATTTCAAAGTAGCATGATCGGTATGAACAATCACCTTAGCTCCAACTAAGTAAGATCTAAACTTGTCAACGGCAAAAACAACGGCCGGGAGCTCTTTTTTCGGTTGTTGCATAATTAAGTTGAGGTCTGACGAGTTTTACTAGCATAAGCAATTGCATGATGCTTTCTATCCTTTGTTTGACCCAAAGCGCCCCCACAAAGCATAATCACTAGCATCACACATGATTTCAAAAGGTAGCGACCAATCAGGGGGTTGAATAATTGGTGCAGAGATGAGTGCTTCCTTAAGAATATGGAAAGCATCTAAACACTCATCATCAAACTCAAAGGGACCATCCTTGGCTTGCAAACTTGTGAGGGGTCTAGCAATGTGCGAAAAGTCTTTTATAAAATGTCTATAGAACCATGCATGGCCAAGAAAACTTCGCACCCCTTTAACATTCGTGGGAGGAGGCAAGTTCTCTATTACTTCTATCTTTGCGCGATCTACCTTGATCCCACGTTCAGACACTAAGTGTCCAATGTCACACCCCGGTTTACAAGAAGGCAAAACCGGTTACAAACGCATGTGTGCCCAAGATCAATTCACACCATGCCGTGACATCATTAATAAATACCAACATCACATGCATCGATTATAATAAAACATTCAACGATTACATCGTATCATTATTACAATAAAGTCTGACATCAGCTTAGAGCGGAAACATAAATGTAGCGTTTGACAAAAGTAAATCCTAAGACGACGACTAAACAACGACGACGCTGTAGTGGATCCACCTCGCCACAGGAAAGGTCGACGGTAGCACCACGATGCCTAATAACCGGGGAGATCCTCGGGAACTCATCATCCGAATCGTCATCACTCGAGCACCCTTTATTTGTGAATTAGCAAGGGTGA
>JAENPR010002910.1:0-36114 GCA_018135685.1 Themeda triandra
AAACGGCCGTACGCCATGGTTAAGGCATTTTGACACCTCTGGCCTCTACCATAGCGTTTGTATCGTCGCTCGAGAGCAAGCGGCCCTTAACCTCGGCTCCACGGCTCCCTGCCATATTTGCACACATGACTTTCTTGCCCCCATGACCCGGTTCCTATCGTCCTACGGCTCCTCGCACCAAGTCAAGCATGCCCATGCACCATGGTTAAGGCGTTTTAACACCTTTGGCCTCTCCACCACTGCGTTATTACCGCCCGAGAACCCGAATGGCCCTTAACATGGCTCAGCGGCTCTAGAACTGCCATATTTGCACACGACTATGCTACCGCCACCAGTTCCTGCATGTCCTATAGCTCTCGACACTAGGTCAAGCACGACCGTATGCCATGGTTAAGGCGTTTTGCGCCTCTGGCCTCACCACCACAATATTTGTCATCACCCGAGAGCCCCGAACGGCCCTTAACTATAGCTCCTCGACTCGAACATCCATAATTGCACACGGCATGCTGCCTGGCCGGATCCTGTGCATCCTACGGCCTCTCGGCACCGGGTCAAGCACGCCCGTACGCCATGGTTAAGCCATTTTGATGCCCTCACCTCTCCACCATAGAGTTTTCATCACTTTGAGCCTGAAGGGCCCTTAACCACAGCTCCACGGCTACAAAACTGCCATATTTGCACACACGACCATCTTCTGCCGGTCGGTTCAAACGCATCCTATGGCTCTCGGACTCAAGCATGCTGTACGCCATGGTTAGAGGCATTTTGACACCTCGGCCTCTACCATAGCGTTTGCCATTGCTCGAGAGCACGAGCGGCCCTTAACTTGGCTCCACGGCTCAGCGCCATATTTGCACACGACCATCTTGCCATACGGTCGGTTCCAACGCATCTATGGCTCACAGCAACCAAGTCAAGCATGCCCATACGCCATGGTTAAGGCATTTTGACTTTTCAGCCTCTCCACCACGGCGTTTGTTTTCGCCCACTGAGAACCGAATGGCCCTTAACCATGGCTCCACCGGCTCTAGAAGCTGCCATATTTGCACACTACGACTATGCTACATGACGGTTCGTGCGTGTCCCTCGGCTCCTTGACACTAGGTCAAGCATGATCGTATGCCATGGTTAAGGCATTTTGACTGCCTCTGGCCTCACCACCACAATGTTTGTCATCACCCGAGAGAACCCGAACGGCCCTTAACTATAGCTCCCGACTCGAACATCCATAATTGCACACATGGTCTTGTGCTGCCGGCCTGGGATCTGTGCATCCTATGGCTCTCGGCACAGTTCAAGCACACCCGTATGCCATGGTTAAGCCATTTTGATGCCTCACCTCTCCACCATAGAGTTTTCCATCACCGAGCTTTGAAGGGCCCTTAACCATGGCTCCATGGCTCCAAAAGCGCCACATTTGCACACTCGACCATCTTTGCCCGCATGGTCGGTTCAAACGCATTTTATGGCTCCGGCTCAGCGAGTCAAGCATGCCGTACGCCATGGTTAAGGCATTTTGACACCTCGGCCTCTACCATAGCGTTTGTCATCACTCGAGAGCCTCGACGACCCTTAACCTCGGCTCCACGGCTCGAGCGCCATATTTGCACACACGACTTTGCTGCATGACTGCGGTTCCTATGCGTCCTACGGCTCCTCGCACCAAGTCAAGCGTGCCCATGCACCATGGTTGCAGGCATTTTAACACCTTTGGCCTCTCCCACCACAGCATTTGTTGCCGCCCAAGAACCCGAATGGCCCTTAACCATGGCTCACGGCTCTAGAATTTGCCATATTTGCACACACGACTATGCTACCGCACCGGTTCCGACCGTGTCCTACAGCTCTCGACACTAGGTCAAGCATGACCGTATGCCATGGTTAAGGCGTTTTGACACCTACGGCTCACCACCACAATGTTTGTCATCACTAGGAATCCCGAAACGGCCCTTAACTATAGCTCCACGACTCTAGAACATCCATAATTGCACACACGACTGTGCTGGCGCACGGCCGGATCCTGTGCATCCTATGGCTCTCGGCGGGTCAAGCACGCCCGTACGCCATGGTTAAGCCATTTTGATGCCTCTCACCTCTCCACCATAGAGTTTTCATCACCCAGAGCCTGAAGGGCCCTTAACCCCATGGCTCCACGCAGTAAAGCGCCATATTTGCACACACGACCATGCGCCGCACGGTCGGTTCCAACGCATCCTATGGCTCCCGGCACTGAGTCAAGCAAGCCCGTACGCCATGGTTAAGGCATTTGACACCTCTGGCCTCTCTACCATAGCGTTTTGCCATCGCTCGAGCACGAGGCGGCCCTTAACCTTGGCTCCACGGCTCAGGAACTGCCATATTTGCACACACGACCATCTTTGCCGCACGGTCGGTTCATCGTCCTCGGCTCCTGCACCAAGTCAAGCATGCCCGTACACCATGGTTAAGGCATTTTGACACCTCTAGCCTCTCCACCATTTACGTTTGTTGCCGCCTTTGAGAACCGAATGGCCCTTAACCATGGCTCCACCGCTCTAGAAGCTGCCATATTTGCACACACGAATATGCTACCGCCTGGCCCGGTTCCTGCGTGTCCTACAGCTCTTGACACTAGGTCAAGCATGACCGTATGCCATGGTTAAGGCATTTTGATGCCTCACGGCCTCACCACCACAATGTTTGTCATCACCGAGAGCTGGCGGCCCTTAACTATAGCTCCACGACTCAGGAACATCCATAATTGCACACATGACTTGTCTTGCCGCCTGGTCGGATCTGTGCATCCTATGGCTCTCGGCACGGGTCAAGCACGCACGTACGCCATGGTTAAGCCATTTTGATGCCTCTCACCTCTCCCATAGAGTTTTCATCACCGAGGAGCTTTGAAGGGCCCTTAACCATGCCTCCACGGCTCCAAAGCGCCATATTTGCACACACGGCCATCTTTGCCCGCGGTCGGTTCCAATGCATCCTATGGCTCTCGAGTCAAGCATGCTGTACGCCATGGTTAAGGCATTTTGACACCTCGGCCTCTCTACCATAGCGTTTGCCATCGCTCGAGCACTGAACGGCCCTCAACCTCGGCTCCCGGCTCGGAGCGCCATATTTGCACACACGACCATGCGCCCGCACGGTCCGGTTCCTGCGCATCCTCGGCTCCTCGCACCAAGTCAAGCACGCCCATGCACGCCATGGTTAAGGCATTTTGACACCTCTGGCCTCTCCACCACAGCATTTGTTGCCGCCCAAGAACCCGAATGGCCCTTAACCATGGCTCCACAGCTCTAGAACTGCCATATTTGCACACACGAATATGCTACCGCACAGCCGGTTCGTGCGTGTCCTACAGCTCTTGACACTAGGTCAAGCACGACCGTATGCCATGGTTAAGGCGTTTTGACACCTCTGGCCCCACCACCACAATGTTTGTCATCACCCGAGAGCCCGAACGGCCCTTAACTATAGCTCCAGCGACTCGAACATCCATAATTGCACACACAACTATGCTGGCACGGCGGATCTGTGCATCCCGGCTCTCGGCACCGGTTCAAGCACACCCGTACGCCATGGTTAAGCCATTTTGATGCCTCTCACCTCTCCACCATAGAGTTTTCCATCACCGAGAGCTGAAGGGCCCTTAACCATGGCTCCACGGCGGTAAAACTGCCACATTTGCACACACGACCATCTTTGCCCGCATGGTCGGTTCAAACGTATCCTATGGCTCCCGGCATTGAGTCAAGCAAGCCCGTACGCCATGGTTAAGGCATTTTGACACCTCGGCCTCTCTACCATAGCGTTTGTCGTCGCTCGAGAGCACGAACGGCCACTTAACCTCGGCTCCCGGCTCAGGCTGCCATATTTGCACACACGACTTTCTGCCGCACGGCGGTTCCTATCGTCCCTACGGCTCCTCGCACCAAGTCAAGCACGCCCATGCACCATGGTTAAGGCGTTTTAACACCTTTGGCCTCTCCCACCATAGCGTTTATTACCGCCCAAAGAGAACCCGAATGGCCCTTAACCATGGCTCCACAGCTCTAGAAGCGCCATATTTGCACACGACTATGCTACCGCACGGCCGTGCGTGTCCTACAGCTCTGACACTAGGTCAAGCACGACCGTATGCCATGGTTAAGGCGTTTTGATGCCTCTGGCCTCACCACCACAATATTTGTCATCACCCAAGAGGCCCGACGGCCCTTAACTATAGCTCTCCAGAACATCCATAATTGCACACACGACTGTGCTGGCGCACAGCCGGATCCTGTGCATCCTACGGCTCTCGGCACCGGGTCAAGCACGCCCGTACGCCATGGTTAAGCCATTTTGATGCCTCTCACCTCTCCACCATAGAGTTTTCATCACCGAGAGCACTAAAGGGCCCTTAACCATGGCTCACGGTACCAAAGCGCCATATTTGCACACGACCATCTTTGTTTGTGTGCGGTCGGTTCAACGCATCCTATGGCTCTCGGCCTTGAGTCAAGCATGCCCGTACGCCATGGTTAAGGCATTTTGACACCTCGGCCTCTCTACCATAGCGTTTGCCATTGCTCGAGAGCACGAACGGCCTTAACCTTGGCTCCACGGCTCCCGCCATATTTGCACACACGACCATCTTTGCCGCACGGTCGGTTCAACGCATCCTATGGCTCTCCGCCTTCCAAGTCAAGCATGCCCGTACGCCATGGTTAAGGCATTTTGACACCTCTAGCCTCTCCACCACGGCGTTTGTTGCCGCCTAAGAACCTGAATGGCCCTTAACCATGGCTCCGGCTCTAGAGCGCCATATTTGCACACACGAATATGCTACCGCAGGCCCGGTTCGTGCGTGTCCTACAGCTCTTGACACTAGGTTAAGCATGACCGTATGCCATGGTTAAGGCGTTTTGATGCCTCTGGCCTCACCACCACAATGTTTGTCATCACCCGAGAGCCGAACGGCCCTTAACTATAGCTCCACGACTCAGAACATCCATAATTGCACACACGGCTGTCTTTGCGCACGGCCGGATCCTGGTGCATCCTATGGCTCTCGGCACCGGTCAAGCACGCACTGTACGCCATGGTTAAGCCATTTTGATGCCTCTCACCTCTCCACCATAGAGTTTTCCATCACGAGAGCCTGAAGGGCCCTTAACCATGCCTCACGGCTCCAAAGCGCCATATTTGCACACTCGACCATCTGCCGCACGGTCGGTTCAACGCATTTTTATGGCTCCGGCTCACGAGTCAAGCATGCACATGCGCCATGGTTAAGGCATTTTGACACCTCAGCCTCTACCATAGCGTTTGCCATCACTCGAGAGCACTGAATGGCACTTAACCTCGGCTCCACCGGCTCGAAGCGCCATATTTGCACACACGACTTTGCTGCCGCACGACGGTTCCTGCGCATCCTACGGCTCCTCGCACCAAGTCAAGCACGCCCATGCACTATGGTTAAGGCGTTTTAACACCTTTGGCCTCTCGACCACAGCATTTATTGCCGCCCAAGAACCCGAATGGCCCTTAACCATGGCTCACCGCTCTAGAACTGCCATATTTGCACACACGACTATGCTACCGCACGGCCCGGTTCCTGCATGTCCTCTGCTCTCTCGACACTAGGTCAAGCACGACCGTATGCCATGGTTAAGGCATTTTGACGCCTCTGGCCTCACCACCACAATATTTGTCATCACCCGAGAGCCCGAACGGCCCTTAACTATAGCTCCACGACTCTAGAACATCCATAATTGCACACACGGTTGTCTTTGCCGCACGGCCGGATCCTGTGCATCCTACGGCTCTCGGCACGGGTCAAGCACGCCCGTACGCCATGGTTAAGCCATTTTGATGCCTCTCACCTCTCCACCATAGAGTTTTTCATCACCCAAGAGCCTGAAGGGCCCTTAACCACAGCTCCACGGCTGCAAAACGCCATATTTGCACACACGACCATCTTTGCCCGCTGGTCGGTTTCGCATCCTATGGCTCTCGGCGAGTCAAGCATGCCCGTACGCCATGGTTAAGGCATTTTGACACCTCGGCCTCTCTACCATAGCGTTTGCCATCGCTCGAGAGCCGAACGGCCCTTAACCTTGGCTCCACGGCTCCGGAAGCTGCCATATTTGCACACACGACCATGCGCCGCACGGTCGGTTCAACGCATCCTATGGCTCCTGGCTTTGAGTCAAGCATGCCCGTACGCCATGGTTAAGGCATTTTGACACCTCTAGCCTCTCCACCACAGCGTTTGTTGCCCTTTGAGAACTGAATGGCCCTTAACCATGGCTCCGGCTCTAGGCTGCCATATTTGCACACACGAATATGCTACCGCACGGCCGGTTCGTGCGTGTCCTACGACTCTTGACACTAGGTCAAGCATGACCGTATGCCATGGTTAAGGTGTTTTGATGCCTACGGCCTCACCACCACAATGTTTGTCATCACCCGAGAGCCTGAACGGCCCTTAACTATAGCTCCACGACTCGAACATCCATAATTGCACACACGTTTGTCTTTGCCGCACGGTCGGATCTGTGCATCCTATGGCTCTCGGCACCGGGTCAAGCACGCACATGCGCCATGGTTAAGCCATTTTGATGCCTCTCACCTCTCCACCATAGAGTTTTCCATCACACGAGCTGAAGGGCCCTTAACCATGCCTCCACGGCTCCAAAGCGCCATATTTGCACACTCGACCATCTTTGCCGCACGGTCGGTTCCAACGCATTTTATGGCTCCGGCTCTAAGTCAAGCATGCACGTACGCCATGGTTAAGGCATTTTGACACCTCGGCCTCTCTACCATAGTGTTTGCCATCACCGAGAGCCTGAATGGCACTTAACCTTGGCTCCACGGCTCCCCGGAAGCTGCCATATTTGCACACACGACTTCTTTGCCGCACGACGGTTCCTGCGCATCCTCGGCTCCTCGCACCAAGTCAAGCACGCCCATGCACTATGGTTAAGGCATTTTGATACCTCGGCCTCTCGACCACAGCATTTGTTGCCGCCCAAGAACCGAATGGCCCTTAACCATGGCTCCACCCGCTCTAGAAGCGCCATATTTGCACACACGACTATGCTACCGCACGCCGGTTCCTCGTGTCCTACAGCTCTCGACACTAGGTCAAGCACGACCGTATGCCATGGTTAAGGTGTTTTGACACCTCGGCCCCACCACCACAATGTTTGTCATCACCGAGAGCCCGACGGCCCTTAACTATAGCTCCACGACTCGAACATCCATAATTGCACACGGTTGTGCTTTGAGCGCACGGCCGGATCTGTGCATCCTATGGCTCTGGCACCGGTTCAAGCACACCCGTACGCCATGGTTAAGCCATTTTGATGCCTCTCACCTCTCCACCATAGAGTTTTCCATCACCCGAGAGCTGAAGGGCCCTTAACCATGGCTCCACGGCTCCAAAACTGCCACATTTGCACACACGACCATGATGCCGCATGGTCGGTTCAATGCGTCCTATGGCTCAGGCGAGTCAAGCAAGCCCGTACGCCATGGTTAAGGCATTTTGACACCTCGGCCTCTCTACCATAGCGTTTGTCATCGCTCGAGAGCACGAACGGCCCTTAACCTCGGCTCCACGGCTCCCGAAGCGCCATATTTGCACACACGACTTTCTTTGCCCGCACGGCCGGTTCCTATGCGTCCTACGGCTCCTCGCACCAAGTCAAGCATGCCCATGCACCATGGTTAAGGCGTTTTAACACCTTTGGCCTCTCCACCACAGCATTTATTACCGCCGAGAACCGAATGGCCCTTAACCATGGCTCCATAGCTCTAGAAGCGCCATATTTGCACACACGACTATGCTACCGCACGGCCCGGTTCCTGCATGTCCTATAGCTCTCGACACTAGGTCAAGCACGACCGTATGCCATGGTTAAGGCGTTTTGACACCTCGGCCTCACCACCACAATATTTGTCATCACCCGAGAGCCCGAACGGCCCTTAACTATAGCTCCACGACTCGAGAACATCCATAATTGCACACACTGTTGTCTTTGCCGCACGTCCGGATCCTGTGCATCCTACGGCTCTCGGCACCGGGTCAAGCACGCCCGTACGCCATGGTTAAGCCATTTTGATGCCTCTCACCTCTCCACCATAGAGTTTTCCATCACCCGAGCACGAAGGGCCCTTAACCACAGCTCACGGCTGCAAAACTGCCATATTTGCACACACGACCATCTGCCGCACGGTCGGTTCAACGCATCCTATGGCTCTCGGCGAGTCAAGCATGCCCGTACGCCATGGTTAAGGCATTTTGACACCTCGGCCTCTCTACCATAGCGTTTGCCATCGCTCGAGAGCCTGACGGCCCTTAACCTTGGCTCCACGGCTCCGGAAGCGCCATATTTGCACACACGACCATCTTTGCCGCACGGTCGGTTCAACGCATCCTATGGCTCCGGCTTTGAGTCAAGCATGCCCGTACGCCATGGTTAAGGCATTTTGACACCTCTAGCCTCTCCACCACAGCGTTTGTTGCCGCCTGAGAACCTGAATGGCCCTTAACCATATCTCCTAGCTCTAGAAGCTGCCATATTTGCACACGAATATGCTACCGCACGGCCGGTTCGTCGTGTCCACCATGACTCTTGACACTAGGTCAAGCATGACCGTATGCCATGGTTTAGGTGTTTTGATGCCTCGGCCTCACCACCACAATGTTTGTCATCACCCGAGAGCACGAACGGCCCTTAACTATAGCTCCACGACTCCAGAACATCCACAATTGCACACACGATTGTCTGCCGCGGTCGGATCATGCATCCTATGGCTCTCGGCACGGGTCAAGGGTCAAGCACATGTACGCCATGGTTAAGCCATTTTGATGCCTCTCACCTCTCCACCATAGAGTTTTCCATCACACGAGAGCACGAAGGGCCCTTAACCATGCCTCACGGCTCCAAAAGCGCCATATTTGCACACTCGACCATCTTTGCCGCACGGTCGGTTCAACGCATTTTATGGCTCCCGGCTCTGAGTCAAGCATGCTGTACGCCATGGTTAAGGCATTTTGACACCTCAGCCTCTCTACCATAGTGTTTGCCATCACTCGAGAGCACGAATGGCACTTAACCTCGGCTCCACGGCTCCCGAGCGCCATATTTGCACACACGACTTTTCTTTGCCCGCCACGGTCGGTTCCTGCGCATCCTACGGCTCCTCGCACCAAGTCAAGCACGCCCATACACTATGGTTAAGGCGTTTTGACACCTCTGGCCTCTCGACCACGGCATTTGTTGCCGCCCAAGAACCGAATGGCCCTTAACCATGGCTTCACCGCTCTAGAAGCGCCATATTTGCACACACGACTATGCTACCGCACAGCCCGGTTCCTACGTGTCCTACTGACTCTCGACACTAGGTCAAGCACGACCGTATGCCATGGTTAAGGCGTTTTGACACCTCTGGCCCCACCACCACAATGTTTGTCATCACCCGAGAACCCCGAACGGCCCTTAACTATAGCTCCACGACTCGAACATCCATAATTGCACACATTTGTCTTTGAGCGCACGGCCGGATCTGTGCATCCTATGGCTCTCGGCACGGTTCAAGCACCCCGTACGCCATGGTTAAGCCATTTTGATGCCCCTCACCTCTCCACCATAGAGTTTTCCATCTTTCGAGCACGAAGGGCCCTTAACCATGGCTCCACGGCGGTAAAGCGCCACATTTGCACACACGACCATGATGCCGCATGGTCGGTTCCAACGCGTCTATGGCTCCGGCCGCGAGTCAAGCAAGCCCATACGCCATGGTTAAGGCATTTTGACACCTCGGCTCTCTACCATAGCGTTTGTCATCGCTCGAGCACGAACGGCCCTTAACCTCGGCTCCACGGCTCTGAGCGCCATATTTGCACACACGACTTTTCTTTGCCGCACGGCGGTTCCTATGCGTCCTACGGCTCCTCGCACCAAGTCAAGCATGCCCATGCACCATGGTTAAGGCGTTTTAACACCTTTGGCCTCTCCACCACGAGCGTTTATTACCGCCCGAGAACCGAATGGCCCTTAACCATGGCTCATAGCTCTAGAAGCGCCATATTTGCACACACGACTATGCTACCGCACGGCCCGGTTTCTGCATGTCCTATAGCTCTCGACACTAGATCAAGCACGACCGTATGCCATGGTTAAGGCGTTTTAAGGCATCCGGCCTCACCACCACAATATTTGTCATCACCCGAGAGCCCGAACGGCCCTTAACTATAGCTCCACGACTCGAACATCCATAATTGCACACACGGCGTCTTTGCCGCACGGCCCGGATCCTGTGCATCCTACGGCTCTTGGCACCAGGTCAAGCACGCCCGTACGCCATGGTTAAGCCATTTTGATGCCTCTCACCTCTCCACTATAGAGTTTTCATCACCGAGAGCTTTGAAGGGCCCTTAAGCAGCGGCTCACAGGTGCAAAACTGCCATTGTAACAACTCCGAGTTTTAGGGTTAGCAAAATCTTGCATCATGAGCATGATCATCACATAAGCATCATTATGGCATTTTTGTGGCAATTTTGAGTGCCTATTTTAAAAATGCAAAAAAGGGGTTTTCAAGGGTTTTCCGGGAAGTCATACTTGGGGTGCTTTTCTCAAAATGAGGCTTTAACAAAGTTTATAGAGAAGAATTTTTGGAGAAACTTTTGTTTTGACCCCAATTTATGAAAATGACTTTTGGTGCCTCAAAAATTGCAAAAAAAGTTTCAAAAATTAATTTTAAATGTATTTTTGTGGCCCAAATTTTATTTTCAAATCTAGGCCGATTTTGCAAAAACTTTCTACATGAAAGTTATTCATCTTTTAATTTTGAGAAACTTTCATTTTTGGAGCATTTCCAAATTCGCAATATTTTGGAAAATATGGGCAGTCAAACCTTTTAAGTGAAAAGTGGGACCGGAGTGGGACCCACCCGGCCCTTTGTCATCGTTCCCCTTCCTCCCCCTTTACATCCCGGCCGCGACGGCGGCGCTTGCGAGCCGCCCGCCCGCAGCGCCCGCTGCCGCCGCCCCGCGCACGCGCTCAGTGTGTCCCGGACCCTCATTGCCCCGCCTTGTCCTCCTCGCTCATGTGTCCCGGCCTCGCTGCGCCCCCGCCCGGCTGCGCCGCACCAGCTGCCGCCCGCACGCCATGCCGCGCCAGCGCTCGCGCCACTCGCTGCGGCCGCCGCGGCGGGCATGCCCAAGCACTCGAGCACCGCCCGCGGCGCCGCCATCGCTTCCACCGCTTCCCCGCTTCGCCCCGGCGAGGCGCGCCGGCCGGGCCGCCAGGACGCCGCGCCGCGCCGTCCGCCGGACCGCCCGCGCGTCCGCCCGCGCGTCCGCCCGCGCCTACCGGTCCAAAGTGGACAGCCCGCGCCTATAAAGCCCCGCTCCGCCTCCCAGCTTACTTCGCCCCTCCATTTCCCCCTCCCGCGCCACAGCGAGTTCCTCGGAGCTCTGCCATGGCCGCCGCCAAGAGCCGCTCCGGCTAGTCACCCAGCCACCCCATTATTTTCACCCCTACACGCGTCACCGAGTCCGCCTCGCCTTCCTCCACCATCCCCGTTTGACCGTGCTTCGACTCAACCAAAGGTAGAGGCCAATCGGCCGTTTTTTTTTCCACCGCCGTCGGGCGCCATGCGCCGGCGAGCCTCTCCGGCGTCGCCGTCCGCACTCGTCCGCCGTCATCTTCACCCACTAGCTCGCGCACTAGTTCCGCCCTGTCCCGGAGAAGCCCGTAGGCATTCCCTCGCTCGCCGCCGTGCCCTGCTCCGGCTTGCCGCCGTCGATTTAGGGCACTAGCGCCTCCATCACCACCACTGTGTCCGCCTCATCGTCACGAGCACGACGGTGCCACTCTCGCGGCCGGAGACCTCGCCGCCGGCGAGCTCTCACCGGCCGGAGTCGGCACTGCTTGTTCCCGGGTGGCCGACGGGTGGGCCCGGCGGGTCCCACCCGTCGGCACCTCGGGCGTGTGCGCTCCGTGTGCGCTGCGCCGGTACGCGTAGCTTGCGAGGCCAGCGTGTCGGCCGCAACGGGGGAATTTCCGGGTGCGCGTAGCGTTTAGGGTATTTCCGGTTTTTGAAAATCAATTTCGAAATGATGATTTAATCTTTCAAAATTCATATCTCCCTCATTTTAAGTCCAATTTGGGTGATTCAAATTTCTATATTTTTCTTATGAGGAGCTTTATGCATGTAGGGTATTGGTTTATTTTTATAAAATACTTTTCTGTACTGTATTATTTTATGCCTTTAATTGCTTATATCTTGTTAAATGCATAATAAATTGTAGGTTTATCAGAAAAATGTGGTCCTTGTTTTGTTGCTCTAGTTAGGAGATGATTTATCTAGGAAAAATATTATTTATATATGTCATGTGTAGAAAATGCCCTGTTTAATTATTGTGCTTACCTTGCTTAGAGTTTAAGAAATTCATAATTAATTATTTTTGCAAGGTTTAGGCTTGATAATTTTTCTAGGATGTTTTTATGCCTATAAGTAGTTGTTAATAACATGATATCTGTTGTTTGACACTTTTCATAATGCAAAGTATTTTTAGGCCTTGATTTATTGCTGCCTTGTCTTTTTTGTATAAGATAATTGGTTTACTGTTTTGGCTTGAAAATTTTATGGTAGGCTTGATGTCACCTAGTTAAGCTACTGTAATTTTTGTAGATTTTTCTGAATAGTATAGCTATAGGTTGCTGTTATGCCCTGTTGTAATCGTGATCGGTTAATCATCGATGTCTAGGTTAACTAGTGCCCTTGCCATGCTTAATTAGGGTCATAAATGGTGTAACATGTTAGGATGATGTTGACTACCTTGTAACTTCATAATTGGTTCATTATTATCACCATACGCTTTGATTTCGTAATGCATTTCCGTTATTCATACGCACGATGCATCATACAGGATTGCCGGAAGAATGCCGATAGTTCCCGAGGAGCCGGAAGGAGAGGAGCGGCGAGGGAAGATCTTTGCGGGGAGCGGCACGGGACGAGGATCGGGGCCCGGCTTGCACGAGTGCCACGACCATCACCCTAGCTCCTTTGAGAAAGGCAAGCCCGGAGCATTACTCCTACGGTTTTAAAAATGTTTTACTTGAGTCATTTATTTATTATGATGCATTAAGTTATTAGGCGTTGACTTGGAACCGTTACTGCATTAAGATTACCTTGATCCACCTGAATACTGTTACCCTAATTAAGTTCAGGACCTCGCTTATGCTTAGCACTGCTTAATTAGATCGGTAGAAGACGGGTGATTGACCCTCATCCGCGAGGTAGGTGGTTACTACCCTATGGTTGATACTTTGGAGGTTGGATAGAGAACATAACCATGTGGCCTTGTTAAATCACGACTAGTCGGAGTTTGTGGTGTGTTAGACCACGGAAGCTCCGGCGATGTCACCTAATGGGACTAAGGCTTTGTACGTCCTCGGATCATGTTGAACTATGCCTCACAGATAGCTGGAAGGATGCGATCATCCGACCGCGAAGCCTTGAGGATGTTTGGGCCGGCATTTCAACGGAGTTGAGTGTGTTGTCCACAGGCGCGGTATTAAAACCAGTGGCCGGTCGCGCCAGAGGTACCTGGTAGCCGGGCATGCCCTGGTTGCAACCGTATTCGTTGGATTTCGTGTTTCCACCCGAATAGACCAAGGTGACCGTCACTCGTTTTGGCCGGCGAGTGTGGTTTGTGTGAGGAATACTCGCCAGCTGGTTTGCAATCGATTATAATCGCCATCGTTCTGGGACGGTGAACACTTGACCAGAGCGGCGACAACGTCGCAAATCATTGTGAAAAATAGGATGGTTATGGTTCTATGTTGTTGATCTTTGGTATGCTCAACCTTAAGGATAGGATAGCATTGTTTGCTCATACTACGGAGATGAAGTAGTACGGGTGCTAACCTAGTGATGTCGAGGATCCAACTTAAAAGATGATAAGCTAGAGAGTCTTTTATAACTAAATGATTATTAATAAGCTCACCTTTTTATCGCAAGTTTAAATGAGTCAGCTACCCCACTTATATAGCCTTGCATACTCCTTGGTGTCACTTTATTTTTGGTTTATGACGGGTAAGTCTAGCTGAGTACCTTCTTGTACTCAGGGTTTTATTCCCTTATTGTTGCAGATGGTGAGATATTCTATGGGTATTGCCCAACTTGCTTCTACCCTGCGTATGGGGATGAGTAGATCGTGGGCACGATCAATCTATCTATCGTACCTCTATCTTTGTTATCGGATGTGATGTTGGACCAGGCACTATGTTTCAACTAAGTGTGCATTTGTGAACCAAAACTTTATTTGCTTCCGCAATTTGGTTTTGAACTTGGTATTGTAATATTTAATTTCGTACTCCGATGTAATCTACTATTTGTGAACTTATGTACTACTATGAACTGTTGTATGTTGAACTCAATTCGGTCTGGGCTGTATTGTTGAAAGTTTGAAATCCTTCGAGATTTCACAGACTACCGGGTTGATATAACCACAATGTGCTTTTTAAGTTGCTTTGGCGACTCATAAGTACATTGTGTTTATATTAATTGGTCGGTTCTGTTACAGCTGGCATCGGAGCAGGTTCAACGTATTACTGTTCATAAGTATACTTAAAACAAAATGATTTTGTTTTACAAACACTAATTACGAACTAATAGCCACTTAAACTCATATATAGGTTTTTCCAAAGGTGTGTGGTTTTCAAAAGCTTATATATGTGCCTTGGACCAGTCATATCCTTTATGCCCAATTAAGGACTTTAGGTGGCTTATATAAGTACTAACTTGGGGATTATTGCACCATATTTTTATTTGTCACGCTCATACACGACGATTTTGTATGAGAGCCATTCACTTGAATGGTTGTGTATGGTTCAAATTTGCCTCTACGCCAAGGTAAGTGTGAGTTGTGAGAGCATGATCGGACGCAATGCCGATCTAGGGGAGTGCTTATTGGTGCCGGATTATATACATGTTCACACATGTTTATAAGAAGGTACCCCATGTGAGGGTGTCGTCTTCTGATGACTTTTCGGGTAGTATGCACTTGGGAATGGGTGCCAGTAATCGGAGATTTCACCTTGTTCGGAAGGTGTCTGGATTTTTACGTCGCTTGCATTCATTGGGATTTGGGCTGAAATGAATCTTCTGCAGGTACACTAACTACGTAAAACGTGTAGCCCGCCTAGTTACCGATTTATGAGAGCACATTTTGTATGCCGCCGCCTAGCCGTATTAGATAATAATTTTTAGGCAGTGAGGACGTATGGAACATTGCATGCATCATGATTCACATATGTGCTCATGTCATTCATAACATTCTCCTCTTTCCTTATAATTAAATTGTCTCGATTCCGCATCTCCATGCTTTAATTATTAAAATTGTTGCTCATTGAAAATAAAACTCCTTTTCAGACGGCTCGGACCAAGCAGACCGCTCGCAAGAGTTCGCGTCCACCCCGCCACCGCAAGCTTGCTTCCCGTGGGAGTACTTCTCTTGTGGTGCGTCGGGTGCCGTCCCACCGGCTCGGGGAGGTGGCACCTTTACGAAGAAGAGTGGCTTGCCCACTCTCCTTTGGAGGCTTACGCACGGTCTTGGTTACCCTCGGCCACGAGCCATGTGCCTCTTTGGGACCTTTTTGGTGACCGGAAGAACTATGGCTTTGTCTCTTGTGGTGGTTGTGGTGCCATCCTTGGGCCATAGTGAGACTTTTGGATGGACGGCCAAGGGTGAGGGTATCACCGTTTTCGATGGTGCTCGGGATCTTTGCTTTCGTGATACTTGAGAAGATGGTGACGGAGCTGCCTAATGAGGTTCGGAGGCTCATTCCTAGTGTCTTTCCTTTGGCTAGCCCCCGCATTGACACGTGGAGGCGGGCTCCGGGAATGGCACTAGTTCTTGGACCTCGGGAGGCGGCGTGCCGGTGCTCTTGCGCGAGTGTTGTGTTCGCCTTGATGAAGGCGTATGCGGCACGGGAGGAGCTTGCTCTCTCTAGGCACGACCGAGTGTTTGGAGCGTGTCGAGAGAGAGAAGGAGGAGCCGGGGAGATGTTCGAGGAGAAGCTCGAGGAGCTCGGAGAGGAGATGGCAGCGATGGCGGGGCGGAGAGACCGGGCGAGCGAGAGAGAGAAGTTGGCCTTGCAGCAGGTCCAGGAGCTTCAGGCTAGAGTTGGCAGGCGTGACGCCACTATCAAGAAGTTTGGAGAGACTTTGGCCCGTACAGTTGGAGAGCGGGATGCAGCCCGGACTGAGGCTCGTGGTTTGAGGGCTGCTCAGCGCACTCTTCGAGAGGACTTGCACGAGAAGGAGGTCTACATCGACGCCCTGCGTGAGGAGCTCTATGCGAGACAGCACGGAGAGTGGGTTGAGTCTCCGCTTGAGGGTGCTGCTAGCCAGGAGAGTGTTAGCCTTATGCGACTAGACTAGTGTGTTGGTTAGTGTTAGCTGGACTGCTGTCCTTCGTGGTCCGTTGCGACTCTTTTGTTCATGTATGTGTACGTAGTTGGTACGCTAGTAAGTGATGGATGTGACCTTGGATCACGTTGTTGTAATGCTATGTCGTCGCTATGTCTAAAAAGTCCGGTGTTCGTATGTCGGCAACCATGGATATTGTAAGACTCTGTGAGATGTTTCGACATAATATTATTAGTGCAGTTTGTGATGTGGAAAAATGAATTATTGTGCCATGTGTGGTTAATTGTATGAATTAATTTTCCTTCAATTAATTTCGCAAGGCATGATCTATTTATTCGTTTACCCTCGGAGATTCGGCTCTAATAGTGGATCAATATTATGGTTGAAACATGCGGATGGCGCCGAACACCCGCGGTGGTCATGGTCGCGATGAGGAAGAAGGGCATGGTGGTCGTGATGCGGAAGAAGCACATGGTGCACCACCTCCTCCTCCTCACCTGAGCGGTTGTTTACGCGGTTTACGGGAAGTCGGCGCAACATCGAGCAACACGCGTGTCAACTTTGAAGCAAACAACAAACACCGTAAGGATCGTCGGCCTAGTCGGTTCAATGAATTCAAGGACTTCATGGACACCAAGCCTCCGTGTTCGGGGATGCCCCCGATCCATTCATGGCTGATGCTTGGATCAACACTATGGAAGAAAGGTTTTCTTTCTTGAGGTTATCGAGGAAATGAAGGCTACCTATCTTTTGCACATATGTTTGAAGGTGACGCTAGGTTGTGGTGGAATTCCCATCGCCACACCTTTCTGAGGGTCAGCCTATCACTTGGGATCGGTGGTTCATGACTTCCGTGCGCGTATGTTCCACCGAGTCTTATGGCAATGAAGAAGAATGAGTTCCATAACTTGACCATGGGGAATCGTTGTGTGAAGGATTATCATCATGCATTCAGAACCTATCCCGTTATGCACACGAGTTTGTGAGTATTGAAGCCAACAAGATTCTTTGCTTTCAAGAAGGGTCTCGGTACAAAGGTGATGAAGACCATGGGTACCTCACCCGTGTGACTTTCAATGACTTCTACAATGGTTGTCTCACTCGGGAGAATCGAACAACCTGCATCTGTTTGCTAAGAACCGTAAGAGGGCTAATGAAGGTGGTTCCTCCCCACCGAGGAGCTCCACGCATATCGTCCTCCATTTCGCAACCATGGTTCGGGGTCTAAGTTTAGGCCTCCACGGAAGAAGAATGTTCTGCTCGAGAATCGGCGAGGTTCTCTAGGCCATTCGGGATGCCTATGCCTCGGGAAAACCGAGGTCAAGCCAATGCTCTTGGTGCCAAGCCGGCGGTGATGGGTCCTTGCTTCAAGCGTGGTCGTCTGGACACCTCTACGGGCAATGCCCTCATCCAAAGAAGCAAATGCCTTGCTCGTGTGCATCACACGTCTTTGGAGGAGATTCTTTACGGAGAACCCGTGACATTTGGTATGTTCCTAGTTTGTGATCATTCTGCTCTTTGTTTTTGTTTGATGCTTGGGTCATCGCATTCCTTTATGAGTCAAGCATTTGCACAAAAGCATAGTCAAGTCATAAAGGAATTGAATTTAGAGTTTCGGGTGAGTGCAGCTGGGGCTGACATCACCACGAGACAAATGGTACTTGATGCAGCCTTGGAGTTAGATCAGTGGAGATTCCGAATGAACTTGATCGTTCGCCGGACTAGGTGTGGATGTTATCATAGGAATGAGTTGGATGCATCATTGGGGTGTAGTTTTGGATACCACCAATCGGATGGTGTCTATACGGAATCCGATGGGGGAGGGCACTTTCCAGGTACCCTTATCTCGGAAGATTCCATTAGAAACTGTGGTATATGCTACTAAAGTGACCCCTCTGCATGAGATTCCAGTAGTATGCGAGTTTCCGGATGTCTTTCCTGATGAGCTTCCGGGTCTCCCACCGGATCGTGAGATTGAATTCCGCATTGAGTTGCTACCGGGAACAGCCCCAATTTCTAAGAGACCCTACCGTATGTCCTCTGATGAGTTGAAGGAACTTAAGAAGCAGTTGCAAGAGTTAGCAGATAAGGGTCTCATTCGACCCAGTGCATCGAATGGGGTAGTCCCGCCATGTTCGTGAAGAAGAAGGATCAATCTTTACGAATGGTCGTGGATTACCGCCTACTTAACTCGATCACGATCAAGAACAAGTATCCTTTGCCCCGGATTGATATCTGTTTGATCGGTTGTCAAAGGCTAAGGTGTTTTCGAAGATTGATCGAGATCGGGTTACCATCGAGATTAAGATCGGACCGAAGATGTTCCTAAGACCGCTTTCTCTACAAGATATGGGTTGTATGAGTACTTGGTTATGTCCTTTGGATTAACCAATGCTCCCGCATACTTTATGTATCTTATGAATTCGGTCTTCATGCCCGAGCTGGATAAGTTTGTGGTGGTATTTATTGATGATATCTGATTTATTCGGGAAAAAAGGAAGACCATCTTTTGTGCATCTCGGGATTGTCTTTGGAGAGATTGAGGAAGCATAAGTTGTATGCTAAGTTTAGCAAATGTGAGTTACGGCTTCGGAAGGTTCAATTTCTTGGACATGTCCTCTCGATGAAGGAATAGCTGTGGACCCTAGCAACATAGAGAAGGTAGTGAATTGGAAGACACCCAAATCAGTTCATGAAGTAAGAGGTTTCCTTGGTTTAGCAGGGTATTATTGCCGATTCATTCCCAACTTTTCAAAGATTGCCAAGCCAATGACAAAATTGTTGCAGAAAGAGCACAAGTTCGCTTGGACAGAAGAGTGCGAAACAGCTTTCCGCACTCTGCGGGAAATGTTGACCACTGCTCCTGTTCTAGCGCAACCGGATATAGAGAAGCCGTTTGATGTATATTGTGACACATCCAAGATAGGTTTAGGATGTGTGCTTATGCAAGAAGGGAGAGTCATAGCTTATGCCTCTCGACAGCTGAAGAAGCATGAAGTGAATTACCCTACTCATGATCTAGAGCTTGCTGCTGTAGTGCATGCATTGAAGATCTGGAGACATTACCTCCTTGGTAACCCTTGCAATGTGTATACGGATCACAAGAGTCTGAAGTACATCTTTACTCAAGAAGACTTGAACATGAGGCAACGTAGATGGCTGGAATCGATCAAGGATTACAACTTGCAGTTGCAGTACCACCCTGGTAAGGCCAATGTAGTGGCCGATGCTTTGAGTGATGCTCTTCCGTCAGAGTTGGTAGAAGGCCATAATCTTTTGCATTCAGTAATCTTGAACAATATTCGCATCAGTTGTGAACTGGAAGGTAAGGTTAAGGAAGGTCAAAAGTCTGACAATGCAATCTCAGAGATCAAGAAAAGAATCAAAAGCATGCCATCTCAGTTCTTCAAGGAAGATGATCAAGGAGTCTTGTGGTACGATAACCGTCTAGTTGTACCACAGGACAAGGAGCTTAGAAAGCAAATCATGGATGAAGCTCACTTGTCCAAGTTATCTATGCACCCTGGTAGCAGTAAGATGTTTCATGATCTAACTCGTCAGTATTGGTGGTCTCACATGAAAAGAGATGTGGCAGAGTATGTAGCGAGTGTGATACTGTTGTCGGGTGAAGGCCGTTCACTTGAAGACAAGGGTGGTTTGCTTCGGCCATTGCCAATTCCCGATTGGAAGTGGGAATGTATCGTATGGATTTCATTCTTTGGATTACCCACTACACCGAAGGGTCATGACTCTATTTGGGTCATAGTGGATTGTCTAACCAAGTCCGCACACTTCATACCGAGTCCATACAACATATCGTCCACCTCGGTATCTTTGATATCTATGTCAGCAGTTGTCAGATTGCATGGTGTACCTAAAGAAATAGTATCTGATAGAGGACCGCAGTTTATGGCTCACTTTTGGGAACAGTTGCAGAAGGGTTTGAATACTCAAGTCTTGCATAGTACTGCTTATCATCCTCAGACTTCAGGCCAGACAGAAAGGGTAAATCAGATCTTGGAAGATTTATTGCGTGCTTGTGTTTTGTCATGGAAGGGTTCATGGGAAAAGTGGTTGCCGTTAGCAGAGTTCTCGTATAACAACAGCTATCAAGAGAGCATACAGATGTCGCCTTTTGAAGCTTTGTATGGTAGGAGTTGTAGAACACCTGCCAGTTGGGTTGAGACGGGAGATAGACGATACTATGGTATTGACTTTATCAAAAAGCGAGAAGAGCAAGTCAAGCTTATCCGACTGACATATTGCGGCCGCACAATCCCGCGAGAAAAGTTATCTTGACAAGAAAAGGCGAGCTGTAACATTCCAAGTTGGAGACCATGTGTATACGAAGGTGTCCCCGATGAAAAGGGTGCAACGTTTCGGTGTGAAAGCGGAAATTAGCACCTCGATATGTAGGACCTTTCAAAATCATAGAGCGAGAAAGGACCTGTGGCCTTCAAGCTGGAATTACGAAGAAATGAGTCTTGTTTTCCACTTTTTGTATTCCATGTATCTCGGCTCAAGAGGTGTGTGCGACTCCCTAAGGAAAAGATCAAGATGTCAGATATCAAACTACAGCCAGACTTGACCTATGAGGAACAGCCTGTAAAATAGTTGGATGTCAAGGAGAGAGTGACCAGGAACAAAATAGTCAAAACATACAAGGTGTGTTGGAGCCATCATGATGACACGGATGCTACACGGGAGGCGAGGACTACCTTAAGGGACGCATACCGAATTTCCATAAGCAATGGTTAGTTCGCTCAAATCTCGGGGCGAGATTTCTTTAAGGGGTAGTGTAACAACTCCAATTTTAGGGTTAGCAAAATCTTGCATCATGAGCATGATCATCACATAAGCATCATTATGGCATTTTTGTGGCAATTTTTGAGTGCCTATTTTAAAAATGCAAAAAAAGGGGTTTTCAAGGGTTTTCGAAGTCATACTTGGGGTGCTTTTCTCAAAATGAGGCTTTAACAAAGTTTATAGAGAAGAATTTTTGGAGAAACTTTTGTTTTGACCCCAATTTATGAAAATGACTTTTGGTGCCTCAAAAATTGCAAAAACAGTTTCAAAAATTAATTTTAAATGTATTTTTGTGGCCCAAATTGTTATTTTCAAATCTAGGCCGATTTTGCAAAAACTTTCTACATGAAAGTTATTCATCTTTTAATTTTGAGAAACTTTCATTTTTGGAGCATTTCCAAATTCGCAATATTTTGGAAAATATGGGCGAGTCAAACCTTTTAAGTGAAAAGTGGGACCGGGTGGGACCCACCCGGCCCACTTTGTCATCGTTCCCCTTCCTCCCCTTTCATGTCCAGCACGCAGCAGCGCGCAGCAGGCCGCCGCAGCGATGCGCGCCGCTGCCCCGCGCCCGCTGCGCACTCGAGTGCTGTCCCTCCTCATTTTGCCGCCTTGTCCTCCTCGCTCGTGGCTGTCCGGCTCATTGCTGCGCTGCCGCCCGCGCAACGCCGCCCGAGCTGCCGCCGCACGCCATGCGCGCCAAGCGCTCGCGCCACTCGCTCCGCGACACCGCGGCCCGGGCATGCCCAAGCACTCGAGCACCGCCCGTGAGCGACGCCATCTCTTCACAGCTTCCCCCGGCTTCGCCCCGGCGAGGCAGCGCCCCCCGGGCCGCCCGGGCGCGCGCCGCGCCGTCCGCCGGACCGCCCGCGCGTCCGCCCGCGCCTACCAGTCCAAAGTGGACAGCCCACGCCTATAAAGCCCCGCTCCGCCTCCCAGCTTACTTCGCCCCTCCATTTCCCCCTCCCGCGCCACAGCGAGTTCCTCGGAGCTCTGCCATGGCCGCCGCCAAGAGCCGCTCCGGCTAGTCACCCAGCCACCCCATCATTTTCACCCCTACGCGTGTCACCGAGTCCGCCTCGCCTTCCTCCACCATCCCCGTTTGACCGTGCTTCGACTCAACCAAAGGTAGAGGCCAATCGGCCGTTTTTTTTTCCACCGCCGTCGGGCGCCATGCGCCGGCGAGCCTCTCCCGGCGTCGCCGTCGCTCGTCCGCCGTCATCTTCACCCACTAGCTCGCGCACTAGTTCCGCCCTTGTCCGGAGAAGCCCGTAGGCATTCCCTCGCTCGCCGCCGTGCCCTGCTCCGGCTTGCCGCAGTCGAGCCGCGCCGGCTCCCGCCGCCGTTCGACGCGCTCGTCGATTTAGGGCACTAGCGCCTCCATCGCCACCACCCTTGTGTCCGCCTCATCGTCACGAGCACGACGGTGCCACTCTCGCGGCCGGAGACCTCGCCGCCGCGAGCACTCACCGGCCCGAGTCGGCCCTGTTGTTCCGGTGGCCGACGGGTGGGCCCGGCGGCCGGGTCCCGCCGTCGGCACCTCGGGCGCGTGTGCGCTCCGTGCCGCTGCGCCGGTACGCGTAGCGCGCGGGCCCGCGTGTCGGCCGCAGCGGGGGAATTTCCGGGTGCGCGTAGCGTTTAGGGTATTTCCGGTTTTTGAAAACCAATTTCAGAAATGATGATTTAATCTTTCAAAATTCATATCTCCCTCATTTTAAGTCCAATTTGGGTGATTCAAATTTCTATATTTTTCTTATGAGGAGCTTTATGCATGTAGGGTATTGGTTTATTTTTATAAAATACTTTTTTAAATCTTGTATTATTTTATGCCTTTAATTGCTTATATCTTGTTAAATGCATAATAAATTGTAGGTTTATCGAGAAAAATGTGGTTCTTGTTTTGTTGCTCTAGTTAGGAGATGATTTATCTAGGAAAAATATTATTTATATATGTCATGTGTAGAAAATGCCCTGTTTAATTATTGTGCTTACCTTGCTTAGAGTTTAAGAAATTCATAATTAATTATTTATGCAAGGTTTAGGCTTGATAATTTTTCTAGGATGTTTTTATGCCTATAAGTAGTTGTTAATAACATGATCTCTGTTGTTTGACACTTTTCATAATGCAAAGTATTTTTAGGCCTTGATTTATTGCTGCCTTGTCTTTTTTGTATAAGATAATTGGTTTACTTGTTTTGGCTTGAAAATTTTATGGTAGGCTTGATGTCACCTAGTTAAGCTACTGTAATTTTTGTAGATTTTTCTGAACAGTATAGCTATAGGTTGCTGTTATGCCCTGTTGTAATCGTGATCGGTTAATCATCGATGTCTAGGTTAACTAGTGCCCTTGCCATGCTTAATTAGGGTCATAAATGGTGTAACATGTTAGGATGATGTTGACTACCTTGTAACTTCATAATTGGTTCATTATTATCATCATACGCTTTGATTTCGTAATGCATTTCCGTTATTCATACGCACGATGCATCATACAGGATTGCCGGAAGGAGTAACGCCAGTAGTTCCCGAGGAGCCGAAGGAGAGGAGAGCGAGGGGGCTTGATCTTTGCGGGGAGGCAGCACGGGACGAAGATCCGGACCCGGACTTGCACTGAGTGCCACGACCATCACCCTAGCTCCTTTGAGAAAGGCAAGCCCCGGAGCATTACTCCTACGAGTTTTAAAAATGTTTTACTTGAGTTATTTATTTATTATGATGCATTAAGTTATTAGGCGTTGACTTGGAACCGTTACTTGCATTAAGATTACCTTGATCCACCGAATATCTTGTTACCCTAATTAAGTTCGGGACCTCGCTTATGCTTAGCCTTTGCTTAATTAGATCGGTAGAAGACGGGTGATTGACCCTCATCCGCGAGGTAGGTGGTTACTACCCTATGGTTGATACTTTGGAGGTTGGATAGAGAACATAACCATGTGGCCTTGTTAAATCACGACTAGTCGGAGTTTGTGGTGTGTTAGACCACGGAAGCTCGCGATGTCACCTAATGGGACTAAGGCTTTGTACGTCCTCGGATCATGTTGAACTATGCCTCCGAGATAGGCATTTGGAAGGATGCGATCATCCGACCGCGAAGCCTTGAGGATGTTTGGGCCGGCATTTCAACGGAGTTGAGTGTGTTGTCCACAGGCGCGGTATTAAAACCAGTGGCCGGTCGCGCCAGAGGTACCTGGTAGCCGGGCATGCCCTGGTTGCAACCGTATTCGTTGGATTTCGTGTTTCCACCCGAATAGACCAAGGTGACCGTCACTCGTTCTGGCCGGCGAGTGTGGTTTGTGTGAGGAATACTCGCCAGCTGGTTTGCAATCGATTATAATCGCCATCGTTCCTGGACAGTGAACACTTGACCGAGCAGCGGCACTGTCGCAAATCATTGTGAAAAATAGGATGGTTATGGTTCTATGTTGTTGATGCTGGTATGCTCAACCTTAAGGATAGGATAGCATTGTTTGCTCATACTCTGGAGATGAAGTAGTACAGGTGCTAACCTAGTGATGTCAGGATCCAACTTAAAAGATGATAAGCTAGAGAGTCTTTTATAACTAAATGATTATTAATAAGCTCACCTTTTTATCGCAAGTTTAAATGAGTCAGCTACCCCACTTATATAGCCTTGCATACTCCTTGGTGTCACTTTATTTTTGGTTTATGACGGGTAAGTCTAGCTGAGTACCTTCTTGTACTCAGGGTTTTATTCCCTTGTTGTTGCAGATGGTGAGATATTCTATGGGTATTGCCCAACTTGCTTCTACCTGCGTATGGGGATGAGTAGATCGTGGGCACGATCAATCTATCTATCGTACCTCTATCTTTGTTATCGGATGTGATGTTGGACCAGGCACTATGTTTCAACTAAGTGTGCGTTTGTGAACCAAAACTTTATTTGCTTCCGCAATTTGGTTTTGAACTTGGTATTGTAATATTTAATTTCGTACTCCGATGTAATCTACTATTTGTGAACTTATGTACTACTATGAACTATTGTATGTTGAACTCAATTCGGTCTGGGCTGTATTGTTGAAAGTTTGAAATCCTTCGAGATTTCACAGGCTACCAGGTTGATATAACCACAGTGTGCTATTTAAGTTGCTTTGGCGACTCATAAGTACATTGTGTTTATATTAATTGGTCGGTTCTGTTACAGCCATATTTGCACACACGACCATGCTGCCGCACGGTCGGTTCCAACGCATCCTATGGCTCTCGGCATTGAGTCAAGCATGCCCGTACGCCATGGTTAAGGCATTTTGACACCTCGGCCTCTCTACCATAGCATTTGCCATCGCTCGAGAGCCTAAACGGCCCTTAACCTTGGCTCCACGGCTCCCGAAACCGCCATATTTGCACACACGACCATCTTTGCCGCACGGTCGGTTCAACGCATCCTATGGCTCCGGGCGAGTCAAGCTTGCCCGTACGCCATGGTTAAGGCATTTTGACACATCTAGCCTCTCCACCACAGCGTTTGTTGCCGCTGAGAACCGAATGGCCCTTAACCATGGCTCCACGGCTCTAGAACTACCATATTTGCACACACGAATATGCCACCGCACGGCCCGGTTCGTGCGTGTCCTCTGTCTCTTGACACTAGGTCAAGCATGACCGTATGCCATGGTTAAGGCGTTTTGATGCCTCGGCCTCACCACCACAATGTTTGTCATCACACGAGAGCACGAACGGCCCTTAACTACAGCTCCACGACTCCGGAACATCCATAATGCACACACGGTTGTCTTTGCCGCACGGCCGGATCTGTGCATCCTATGGCTCTCGGCACCGCGTCAAGCACGCCGTACGCCATGGTTAAGCCATTTTGATGCCTCTCACCTCTCCACCATAGAGTTTTCCATCACCGAGAGCCCGAAGGGCCCTTAACCATGCCTCCACGGCTCCAAAAGCGCCATATTTGCACACTCGACCATCTTTGCCGCACGGTCGGTTCCAACGCATTTTATGGCTCCCGGCTCGAGTCAAGCATGCACGTACACCATGGTTAAGGCATTTTGACACCTCAGCCTCTCTACCATAGCGTTTGCCGTCACTCGAGAGCCTGAACGGCACTTAACCTCGGCTCCATGGCTCCGAGCGCCATATTTGCACACACGACTTTCTTGCCGCACGGCCGGTTCCTGCGCATCCTACGGCTCCTCGCACCAAGTCAAGCACGCCCATGCACTATGGTTAAGGCATTTTGACACTGCTGGCCTCTCGACCACAGCATTTGTTGCCGCCCAAGAACCAGAATGGCCCTTAACCATGGCTCCACCGCTCTAGAAGCGCCATATTTGCACACACGACTATGCTACCGCGGCCCGGTTCCTACGTGTCCTACTGCTCTTGACACTCGGTCAAGCACGACCGTATGCCATGGTTAAGGCATTTTGACACCTCGGCCCCACCACCACTATGTTTGTCATCACCCGAGAGCCCGAACGGCCCTTAACTATAGCTTCACGACTCTAGAACATCCATAATTGCACACACGGCTGTCTTTGGCGCACGGCCGGATCCTGTGCATCCTACGGCTCTCGGCACCGGTTCAAGCACACCCATACGCCATGGTTAAGCCATTTTGATGCCTCTCACCTCTCCACCATAGAGTTTTCCATCACCCGAGAGCACGAAGGGCCCTTAACCATGGCTCCATGGCGGTAAAAGCTTGCCACATGCGCACGAATGACCATCTTTGCCGCATGGTCGGTTCCAACGTCCTATAGCTCCCGACCGAGTCAAGCAAGCCCGTACGCCATGGTTAAGGCATTTTGACACCTCGGCCTCTCTACCATAGCGTTTGTCATCGCTCGAGAGCCGAACGGCCCTTAACCTCGGCTCCACGGCTCCCGAAGCGCCATATTTGCACACGACTTTTCTTGCCGCACGGCCGATTCCTATGCGTCCTACGGCTCCTCGCACCAAGTCAAGCATGCCCATGCACCATGGTTAAGGCGTTTTAACACCTTTGGCCTCTCCACCACGAGCGTTTATTACCGCGAGAACCGAATGGCCCTTAACCATGGCTCCACGGCTCTAGAAGCGCCATATTTGTACACACGACTATGCTACCGCCTGGCCCGGTTCCGCATGTCCTATAGCTCTCGACACTAGGTCAAGCACGACCGTATGCCATGGTTAAGGCGTTTTGACGCCTCTGGCCTCACCACCACAATATTTGTCATCACCTAAGAGCCCGAACAGCCCTTAACTATAGCTCCACAACTCTAGAACATCCATAATTGCACACACGACTGTCTTTGCCGCACAGCCCGGATCTGTGCATCCTACGGCTCTCGGCACCGGGTCAAGCATGCCGTACGCCATGGTTAAGCCATTTTGATGCCTCTCACCTCTCCACCATAGAGTTTTCATCACCCGAGAGCACGAAGGGAACTTAACCACAGCTCCATGGCTGCAAAACTGCCATATTTGCACCCACGACCATGCTTTGCCCCCGCACGGTCGGTTCCAACGCATCCTATGGCTCTCGGCGAGTCAAGCATGCCCGTACACCATGGTTAAGGCATTTTGACACCTCGGCCTCTCTACCATAGCGTTTGCCATCACTCGAGGGCACGAACGGCCCTTAACCTTGGCTCCACGGCTCAGAGCGCCATATTTGCACACACGACCATCTTTGCCGCACGGTCGGTTCCAACGCATCCTATGGCTCCGGCGAGTCAAGCATGCCCGTACGCCATGGTTAAGGCATTTTGACACCTCTGGCCTCTCCACCACAGCGTTTGTTACCGCTCGAGAACCTGAATGGCCCTTAACCATGGCTCCACGGCTCTAGAACTGCCATATTTGCACACACGAACATGCTACCGCACGGCCGGTTCGAGCGTGTCCTACGGCTCTTGACACTAGGTCAAGCATGACCGTACGCCATGGTTAAGGCGTTTTGATGCCTCTGGCCTCACCACCACAATGTTTGTCATCACCCGAGAACCTGAACGGCCCTTAACTACAGCTCCACTACTCGAACATCCATAATTGCACACACGTTGTCTTTGCCGCACGGTCGGATCTGTGCATCCTATGGCTCGGCACCGGGTCAAGCACGCTGTACACCATGGTTAAGCCATTTTGATGCCTCTCACCTCTCCACCATAGAGTTTTCCATCACACGAGAGCACGAAGGGCCCTTAACCATGCCTCTACGGCTCCAAAAGCGCCATATTTGCACACTCAATCATCTTTGCCGCACGGTCGGTTCCAACGCATTTTATGGCTCCGGCTACGAGTCAAGCATGCACATACGCCATGGTTAAGGCATTTTGACACCTCGGCCTCTCTACCATAGCATTTGCCATCACTCGAGAGCACGAACGGCACTTAACCTCGGCTCACGGCTCCGAAGCGCCATATTTGCACACATGACTTTTCTTTGCCCGCACGGCCGGTTCCTGCGCATCCTACGGCTCCTCGCACCAAGTCAAGCACGCCCATGCACTATGGTTAAGGCATTTTGAACCGCTGGCCTCTCGACCACAGCATTTGTTGCCACCCAAGAACCCGAATGGCCCTTAACCATGGCTCCACCGCTCTAGAACTGCCATATTTGCACACACGACTATGCTACCGCACAGCCGGTTCCTATGTGTCCTATAGCCCTCGACACTAGGTCAAGCACGACCGTATGCAATGGTTAAGGCGTTTTGACACCTCTGGCCCCACCACCACAATGTTTGTCATCACCTGAGAGCCCGAACGGCCCTTAACTATAGCTCCACGACTCCAGAACATCCATAATTGCACACACACGTCTTGGCGCACGGCCGGATCTGTGCATCCTACGGCTCTCGGCACCGGTTCAAGCACACCGTACGCCATGGTTAAGCCATTTTGATGCCTCTCACCTCTCCACCATAGAGTTTTCCATCACCCGAGAGCACGAAGGGCCCTTAACCATGGCTCCATGGCGTAAAACGCCACATTTGCACACACGACCATCTTTGCCGCATGGTCGGTTCCAACGCATCCTATGGCTCCCGGCACTGAGTTAAGCAAGCCCGTATGCCATGGTTAAGGCATTTTGACACCTCTGGCCTCTCTACCATAGCGTTTGTCGTCGCTCGAGAGCCTCAACGGCCCTTAACCTCGGCTCCATGGCTCCAGAACTGCCATATTTGCACACACAACTTTGCTGCCGCACGGCCGGTTCCTATGCGTCCTACGGCTCCGCGCACCAAGTCAAGCACGCCCATGCACCATGGTTAAGGTGTTTTAACACCTTTGGCCTCTCTACCACAGCATTTATTACCGCCCGAGAACCCGAATGGCCCTTAGCCATGGCTCCACAGCTCTAGAACTGCCATATTTGCACACACGACTATGCTACCGCACAGCCAGTTCCTGCATGTCCTATAGCTCTCGACACTAGGTCAAGCATGACCGTATGCCATGGTTAAGGCGTTTTGACGCCCCTGGCCTCACCACCACAATATTTGTCATCACCTGAGAACCCGAACGGCCCTTAACTATAGCTCCACGACTCGAACATCCATAATTGCACACACTGTCTTTGTCTTTGCCTGCAGGCCGGATCCATGCATCCTACGGCTCTCGGCACCGGGTCAAGCACGCCCGTACGCCATGGTTAAGCCATTTTGATGCCTCTCACCTCTCCACCATAGAGTTTTCATCACCCGAGAGCACGAAGGGCCCTTAACCACGGCTCCACGGCCGCAAACTGCCATATTTGCACACACGACCATCTTGCCGCACGGTCGGTTCAACGCATCCTATGGCTCTCGGCTTCGAGTCAAAGCATGCCCGTACGCCATGGTTAAGGCATTTTGACACCTCTGGCCTCTCTACCATAGCATTTGCCATCGCTCGAGAGCCTGAATGGCCCTTAACCTTGGCTCCACGGCTCCAGAACTGCCATATTTGCACACACGACCATCTTTGCCGCACGGTCGGTTCAACGCATCCTATGGCTCGGCTTGTGAGTCAAGCATGCCCGTACGCCATGGTTAAGGCATTTTGACACCTCTAGCCTCTCCACCAGCGTTTGTTGCTGCTGAGAACTGAATGGCCCTTAACCATGGCTCCACGGCTCTAGAAGCGCCATATTTGCACACACGAATATGCTACCGCACAGGCCCGGTTCGTGCGTGTCCTACAGCTCTTGACACTAGGTCAAGCATGACCGTATGCCATGGTTAAGGCGTTTTGATGCCTCGGCCTCACCACCACAATGTTTGTCATCACCCGAGAGCACGAACGGCCCTTAACTGAGCTCCACGACTCTAGAACATCCATAATTGCACACACGACTGTGCTACCACACGGTCGGATCCTGTGCATCCTATGGCTCTCGGCACCGGGTCAAGCACGCCTATACGCCATGGTTAAGCCATTTTGATGCCTCTCACCTCTCCACCATAGAGTTTTCCATCACTGAGAGCGAAGGGCCCTTAACCATGCCTCACGGCTCCAAAAGCGCCATATTTGCACACTCGACCATCTTTTTTGCATGGTCGGTTCCAACGCATTTTATGGCTCCGGCTCGAGTCAAGCATGCACATGTACACCATGGTTAAGGCATTTTGACACCCTCGGGCCTCTCTACCATAGCGTTTGCCGTCACTCGAGAGCACGAACGGCACTTAACCTCGGCTCCACGGCTCCGGAAGCGCCATATTTGCACACATGACTTTTCTTTGCCGCACGGCGGTTCCTGCGCATCCTACGGCTCCTCGCACCAAGTCAAGCACGCCCATGCACTATGGTTAATGCGTTTTGACACCGCTGGCCTCTCGACCACAGCATTTGTTGCCGCCCAAGAACCCGAATGGCCCTTAACCATGGCTCCACCGCTCTAGAAGCGCCATATTTGCACACACGACTATGCTACCGCACGGCCCGGTTCCTACGTGTCCTACGGCTCTCGACACTAGGTCAAGCACGACCGTATGCCATGGTTAAGGCATTTTGACACCCTCGGCCCCACCACCACAATGTTTGTCATCACCGAGAGCCCGAACGGCCCTTAACTATAGCTCCACGACTCGAACATCCATAATTGCACACACGACTGTCTTTGGCGCACGGTCGGATCCTGTGCATCCTACGGCTCTCGGCACCGGTTCAAGCACACCCGTACGCCATGGTTAAGCCATTTTGATGCCTCTCACCTCTCCACCATAGAGTTTTCCATCACCGAGAGCACGAAGGGCCCTTAACCATGGCTCCACGGCGGTAAAACTGCCACATTTGCACACACGACCATCTTGCCGCATGGTCGGTTCCAACGCGTCCTATGGCTCCGGCCTTGAGTCAAGCAAGCCCGTACGCCATGGTTAAGGCATTTTGACACCTCTGGCCTCTCTACCATAGTGTTTGTCATGCTCGAGAGCACGAACGGCCCTTAACCTCGGCTCCATGGCTCCGAGCGCCATATTTGCACACACGACTTTCTTTGCCCACGGCCGGTTCCTATCGTCCTACGGCTCCTCGCACCAAGTCAAGCACGCCCATGCACCATGGTTAAGGCGTTTTAACACCTTTGGCCTCTCCACCACAACGTTTATTACCGCCGAGAACCCGAATGGCCCTTAACCATGGCTCCACGGCTCTAGAAGCGCCATATTTGCACACACGACTATGCTACCGCACTGGCCGGTTCACGCATGTCCTATAGCTCTCGACACTAGGTCAAGCACGACCGTATGCCATGGTTAAGGCATTTTGACGCCTCGGCCTCACCACCACAATATTTGTCATCACCCGAGAGCCCAAACGGCCCTTAACTATAGCTCCACGACTCGAACATCCATAATTGCACACACGGCTCTTTGCCGCCGGCCGGATCTGTGCATCCTACGGCTCTCGGCACCGGGTCAAGCACGCCGTACGCCATGGTTAAGCCATTTTGATGCCTCTCACCTCTCCACCATAGAGTTTTCATCACCCGAGAGCACTGAAGGGCCCTTAACCACGGCTCCACGGGCCCAAAGCGCCATATTTGCACACACGACCATCTTTGCCGAACGGTCGGTTCTAACGCATCCTATGGCTCTCGGCACTGAGTCAAGCATGCCCGTACACCATGGTTAAGGCATTTTGACACCTCTGGCCTCTCTACCATAGCGTTTGCCATTGCTCGAGAGCCTGAACGGCCCTTAACCTTGGCTCCATGGCTCCAGAACTGCCATATTTGCACACACGACCATCTTTGCCGCCGCGGTCGGTTCAACGCATCCTATGGCTCCTGGCTTGAGTCAAGCATGCCCGTACGCCATGGTTAAGGCATTTTGACACCTCTAGCCTCTCCACCACAGCGTTTGTTGCCGCTGAGAACCTAAATGGCCCTTAACCATGGCTCCACGGCTCTAGAAGCGCCATATTTGCACACACGAATATGCTACCGCCTGACCCGGTTCGTGCGTGTCCTACAGCTCTTGACACTAGGTCAAGCATGACCGTATGCCATGGTTAAGGCGTTTTGATGCCTCGGCCTCACCACCACAATGTTTGTCATCACCGAGAGCCTAAACGGCCCTTAACTACAGCTCCACGACTCCGAACATCCATAATTGCACACACGATCGTGTCTTTGCCGCACGGTCGGATCCTGTGCATCCTATGGCTCTCGGCACCGGGTCAAGCACGCACCGTACGCCATGGTTAAGCCATTTTGATGCCTCTCACCTCTCCACCATAGAGTTTTCCATCACTGAGAGCCGAAGGGCCCTTAACCATGCCTCACGGCTCCAAAACTGCCATATTTGCACACTCGACCATCTTTGCCGCACGGTCGGTTCCAACGCATTTTATGGCTCCCGGCTCTGAGTCAAGCATGCCTATACGCCATGGTTAAGGCATTTTGACACCTTTGGCCTCTCTACCATAGCGTTTGCCATCACTCGAGAGCCTGAACGGCACTTAACCTCGGCTCCACGGCTCAGCGCCATATTTGCACACACGACTTTCTTGCCCGCACGGCCCGGTTCCTGCGCATCCTATGGCTCCTCGCACCAAGTCAAGCATGCCCATGCACTATGGTTAAGGCATTTTGACACCGCTGGCCTCTCGACCATAGCATTTGTTGCCGCCCAAGAACCCGAATGGCCCTTAACCATGGCTCCACCGCTCTAGAAGCGCCATATTTGCACACACGACTATGCTACCGCACGGCCCGGTTCCTACGTGTCCTCTGACTCTCGACACTAGGTCAAGCACGACCGTATGCCATGGTTAAGGCATTTTGACACCTCGGCCCCACCACCACAATGTTTGTCATCACTCGAGAGCCCGAACGGCCCTTAACTATAGCTCCACGACTCGAACATCCATAATTGCACACACTTTTGTCTTTGGCGCACGGCCGGATCTGTGCATCCTACGGCTCTCGGCACCGGTTCAAGCACACCCGTACGCCATGGTTAAGCCATTTTGATGCCTCTCACCTCTCCACCATAGAGTTTTCCATCACCCGAGAGCCGAAGGGCCCTTAACCATGGCTCCACGGCGGTAAAACTACCACATTTGCACACACGACCATTTGCCGCATGGTCGGTTCCAACGCATCCTATGGCTCCCGGCGAGTCAAGCAAGCCCGTACGCCATGGTTAAGGCATTTTGACACCTTGGCCTCTCTACCATAGCGTTTGTCATCGCTCGAGAGCACGAACGGCCCTTAACCTCGGCTCCACGGCTCCCGAACCGCCATATTTGCACACACGACTTTCTTTGCCGCACGGCGGTTCCTATGCGTCCTACGGCTCCTCGCACCAAGTCAAGCACGCCCATGCACCATGGTTAAGGCGTTTTAACACCTTTGGCCTCTCCACCACAGCGTTTATTACCGCCGAGAACCCGAATGGCCCTTAACCATGGCTCCACGGCTCTAGAAGCTGCCATATTTGCACACACGACTATGCTACCGCACGGCCGGTTCTGCATGTCCTATAGCTCTCGACACTAGGTCAAGCACGACCGTATGCCATGGTTAAGGCATTTTGACGCCTCGGCCTCACCACCACAATATTTGTCATCACCCGAGAGCTCGAACGGCCCTTAACTATAGCTCCACGACTCGAACATCCATAATTGCACACACGGCTTGTCTTTGCCGCACGGCCGGATCCCTGTGCATCCTATGGCTCTCGGCACGGGTCAAGCACGCCCGTACGCCATGGTTAAGCCATTTTGATGCCTCTCACCTCTCCACCATAGAGTTTTTCATCACCCGAGCACGAAGGGCCCTTAACCACGGCTCCACGGCCGCAAAGCGCCATATTTGCACACACGACCATCTTTGCCGCACGGTCGGTTCAACGCATCCTATGGC
The DNA here is from genome assembly GCA_018135685.1 of Themeda triandra. Lineage (NCBI taxonomy): Eukaryota > Viridiplantae > Streptophyta > Magnoliopsida > Poales > Poaceae > Themeda > Themeda triandra. The sequence goes on from JAENPR010002910.1 coordinate 34,547, forward strand.
TCTCGGCCGAGTCAAGCATGCCCATACGCCATGGTTAAGGCATTTTGACACCTCTGGCCTCTCTACCATAGCATTTGCCATCGCTCAAGAGCCGAGAACGGCCCTTAACCTTGGCTCCATGGCTCCGGAACGCCATATTTGCACACACGACCATGCCGCACGGTCGGTTCAACGCATCCTATGGCTCGCACCGAGTCAAGCATGCCCGTACGCCATGGTTAAGGCATTTTGACACCTCTGGCCTCTCCACCACAGCATTTGTTGCCGCTCGAGAACCTAAATGGCCCTTAACCATGGCTCCACGGCTCTAGAAGCTGCCATATTTGCACACACGAATATGCTACCGCACTAGGTTGGTGCGTGTCCTACAGCTCTTGACACTAGGTCAAGCATGACCGTATGCCATGGTTAAGGCATTTTGATGCCTCTGGCCTCACCACCACAATGTTTGTCATCACCGAGAGCACGAACGGCCCTTAACTACGGCTCCACGACTCCAAACATCCATAATTGCACACACGACCTTGTCTTTTGCCGCACGGTCGGATCCTGCATCCTATGGCTCTCGGCACCGGGTCAAGCACGCACATGCACGCCATGGTTAAGCCATTTTGATGCCTCTCACCTCTCCACCATAGAGTTTTCCATCACTGAGAGCCCGAAGGGCCCTTAACCATGCCTCCACGGCTCCAAAACTGCCATATTTGCACACTCGACCATCTTTGCCACACGGTCGGTTCCAACGCATTTTATGGCTCCGGCTCTGAGTCAAGCATGCCTATACGCCATGGTTAAGGCATTTTGACACCACAGCCTCTCTACCATAGCGTTTGCCGTCACTCGAGCCTGACGGCACTTAACCTCGGCTCCACGGCTCGAGAACTGCCATATTTGCACACACGACTTTTCTTTGCCCCGCCTGCGACGGTTCCTGCGCATCCTACGGCTCCTCGCACCAAGTCAAGCACGCCCATGCACTATGGTTAAGGCATTTTGACACCGCTGGCCTCTCGATCATAGCATTTGTTGCCGCCCAAGAACCCGAATGGCCCTTAACCATGGCTCCACCGCTCTAGAACTGCCATATTTGCACACACGACTATGCTACCGCACAGCCGGTTCCTACGTGTCCTACAGCTCTCAACACTAGGTCAAGCACGACCGTATGCCATGGTTAAGGCATTTTGACACCTCTGGCCCCACCACCACAATGTTTGTCATCACCCGAGAGCCCGAACGGCCCTTAACTATAGCTCCGCGACTCCAGAACATCCATAATTGCACACACGAATGTGCGGCGCACGGCCGGATCTGTGCATCCTACGGCTCTCGGCACCGGTTCAAGCACACTTGTACGCCATGGTTAAGCCATTTTAATGCCTCTCACCTCTCCACCATAGAGTTTTCCATCACCCAAGAGCACGAAGGGCCCTTAACCATGGATCCACGGCGAAAGCGTGACATTTGCACACGACCATCTTTGCCGCATGGTCGGTTCCAACGCGTCCTATGGCTCCGGCACGAGTCAAGCATGCCCGTACGCCATGGTTAAGGCATTTTGACACCTC